>PVHX01002721.1:0-160067 GCA_004024805.1 Geosciurus inauris
AAGTAAAGACATTGTGTCCATCAACAACTAAAAAAATATTTAAAAAAATAAAAATAAAAAAAATAATAAAATAAAAAGCCATGAGGTTCAAGGTCCAGGTGCGAGGTCCACCTTCCTCTGCTTAGTAACTGAGAATTTGTTCGGGTTATTTGTTACCTCACTTTCACCGAGCTCATCCTGACTTCTGCACCAGGCACAGATCTATTCTGATGGCTGTATTAATACAAATGGAATGGACCAAATTAATGGATTTAGGAGGTGAGGGAGGTCTGAGGGAGTAAGGTGAATGAAGACAGAGAGGGTAATGTGGAGGTGGCTGTGAAGATTCTAATTCTTGAAAACTCAAAACAAGCCAAGAATGTCATGGGAGTGCACAGCATGGGGCAGGGGTCTCTGTCGTAGACACATCATCCTGAAGCCTGAAGCCTGGGTTACGAGGGCCGCCCCTCCTGATGCTCAGGACTTCCTATTGAATGCAGAGGGAGAGACCATGCTCACAGGAGTCGGGGAGACGCAGCCTTGCTGGCTTTGCCTGGTTGGAGGCGGGGAGGCTGGGAAGAGCCTGGGTGGAGGTGCAGGTGAAGGACCCGCAGGGGGCTGTGGTAGGGGACAGCGGTATCACTGAGCCTGTGCACCCAGGAGGGTTAGGACACGTGCCTGGGGATACCTGAAACATGTTTTAAAGACCTTTGAATATTATTTATTTATAGTTTATAAGCATTTCATCTGCAATGACATCAGTATTTCCTATATGTCACTCTTGGCTTTTCCAACATGAACTGGGTTTAATCAGCATTGTGTTGGACTCAGGGGCACCACATGTGACATGGAGGCCCTTCCAGACTGTTCCTCTCCCCCCCCCCCAGTCTCCTGCACATGCGATAAGTGATAAGCCTTGAAAGTGTAGAGCTGGCCTCAGCAATGAGATGGCTTTACACAAACAGAATGAACTCGATGTAAGGGTGGCTGTGATGAGGTCTCAGGAGGAGGGTCCTCTCTCCTGGTGACGTAGACCAGCTGTCCTGGAAGAGAGAAGATGCTCCCAGTCTAGGGCCGGGTGGAGCTCCAGGGCTTGGACATGTGGACCAACACAAATTGTGGATCCTGCCTGGGCTCTGGGCACTGACTCTGCCCAGCTGAAGGTTTCAGAAAAGCCACCAGGCCCCCCCAAGCTGAGCCCCAGCTGGCTTCCTGGTGGCTCTTGCCATGTTGTTGAAACCACAAGTAAAGACTCAGTAAAATGAATCAGGACTAGAGAAGGAGCCGTGAGCAGTGACAGCCACAGGGAACTTCACAGAGGAGAGAGGGGAGGTCACGGGCGGAGAGAGGCACAGTGAGCTTTTAAACTCGAATCTCACTGGTGCACTCAAGGTGCACAGCGTGTTTGGGGACTAGCCGGAGGGTAGCACATCACCACTGCACAGCAGAGCTGCACGTCCGCCCCCAGGAAGGCACCAGGTTCTTGTTTGCTCCAGTGGCGAGAGCTCAAGTCGACTCATGGACTGGGAATCCTGAGTGTAGCTCAGCTGCCCCCCATTGCTCAGGGTGGAGCCCAGGTGCCCCGTCTGTTCACCCCCACACCTGCTCTTTGTGCCTCTAACTCCCATCCCTGAACCCCTCAGGCCTGTCCAGGCCCCCTCCTGCCTCTGGTCTCTGAGCCCCTCAGGAAGCCGTGAGCACAGCGCCTCTGCTAGACTCAAAGACGTGGCGCCCCAGGTGAGCTGAGGAGACCTGTCATTACCTCTCGTTAGAACACGGCTCGCGGTACGTGCCAAACACTTTATTAACTGCCACTTTTCAAGGCTGACAATTTGAAGGGATGATCTATGGAAGCTCTGGAGCCCCTTTCATAATCCATGCCCGGCCAGTCGCCCTGCTCCGGTGCGGAGATAGAGTTAATATTTCTGACTCGCATGCATAATCCGGCACTTATGTGAATTTAATGCCATTTCCTTCTTTCTGGTTTAAATGCTGGACGAATTTAAGTCTTAGTTAAATATCACCCGTATTCATGGCACAATTTATGTTCTTCTGATATTTCTCCCTCTCTCTTTTTTTAAGTGCTGAAGCTAATGATATCAAAAATTTCTCTTTATCCCTCAGGCTGGGCAGCAGTATCACCCCACAGAAAGCTAGTCTGGGCTAAAGCTGGTGGCCCCTCCTGTGGCTAGTCTTCACCCTGGGTGGAGAGGGGGCCTTGATAACGCGGTGGCAGTGAGCACAGACACTGGTGACACCTGGTCCTGTGTGGACACTGATTTCCACTTGGCTAAAGCCTCACAGCAGGTCCACTGGACAGGTGCTATTGCCCCCGTTTCCCAGATGGGGAAACTGAGGCCCAGTGTGTGCAGCCACGAGGGCTCTGATCTCCTCAGCCAGTCAATCAGAAGAGAACTCTGGTGAGTTTTTCAGGAAAAGACTTCACTGCATTCAGGGGCTCCTACCAGAGGACAGGAGAGGTTTTCTGCCCAGGGAGACATGTCTTAGAGAAGTTGCTGGATTAGGAGGAGCTCCAGGAGCAGGCAGAGAAAGGCTGCAGGCGGTGAGGCCAGCACTCGGGGTCAGCGGAGACCCCAGAGGCAGTAAGAGCCCACTTGAGCCTGGAGTGACCCTAGAACAGTCTGAATCGGGTCCCCCCTCCCACATGCATATGCCGAAGCCCTAGCCCCCAGTTCCTCAGGATGCAACCCCGTTTGAAGGAGGGTCTTTTAAGAGCAGAGTCAGTTAAAAGGGGCCACTGCTTTGGGTCCTGGTTCAGTCTGACCGGGGTCCTTACAGAAGGAAGTAGTTAGGAAGCAGAGACTCCTGTGTGCACAGGGTGAGAGGGGGCCCTACCCACACCAGGGAGGGGCCTCAGAGAAACCAACCCGCCTGCCCTCAGCCCTGCGTCCTTGGCCCTGGGAACTGCAGGAGGACGGGTTTCCATTGCCTCAGACACCAGCCTGCAGTGTGCTGCTAAGGCAGCCCCAGCAAACCAGGCCGCCGAAGCTCAGGAAGAGCTTCTCCTCTGTCTTTGAGGTGGTTTTCCTGTTTCAGGAGAAATTGCCAGCAGGGTGGAGAGGAGGCTGGCTGGGGCCTCAGGGGAGGCAGTGTGGGTGGAGTTTGGCTTAGGGACGTGGCTCTCTGGAAAGCTGACAAGAGCCCGCGTGTGGCATCTCGGTTGGCTCATGTGGCGTCTCCGTAGCCGATGAGGTCGGGGTTCCCCCCGCACACACTGTAGAGGTGAGAAACGGGCACCGTGAGATGGGGTTGCGGGCTCAAGATCGCACGGCTGCCCGCTGGGCCTGGGGTGTGGGTCCGCCCCTGCTGGCCCCGGCTGCCCTGTTTCTCCTTAGGTGCTGCAGTGGGAGTGCAGTGCCTGCCAGGCAGCAGGGCCCAGAGAGAAGGTCCTTAGGTGGTAACTTGCGTGAAGGAGAAAGGGAAGGAGGAGGCTGGGCCGGGAGCCCTGCTCTCCTGCTGGTGGCTGCAGATGGCCCCTGGGACCAAGGCCCAGGGGCCCAGGGAGCTCCCTGCTGAGGCCTCTGCTCCCACCTCCCCATGCTGAGCAGGAGCCTTCCTGGGAAGAAGCCAGGCGGCTTTCTGTGTCTGCCATGATGTCCTCTCCTGTGTGACATGGAGCAGAGGTTGGCGACTTTGGAATCATCTTTACCAGAGAGCTGTTTTCCTCCAAAATCATAGATTCACATTCCCAGGAGGCTCTGGAATGTCCAGTAAGCTTTAGTAGAAGGAAGAGTGTTCAGCACACGTCTCTGCTCTCAGTCACGTGGTCCGTGGCCACGGTTGCCCTCCCAGACGGTGCTCCGACAGGAAGCCATTTTACCAACCACTGAGCAGCTCTAGCCGTGGGCGGGCACTGCTCCAGGCCAGGCTCTCGTGGCCTCAGCCGCGTCTGTGTTTGAGGCTGAGAGACTGGTGCAGCGGACGGACCCGCGCACGGCGAGACATGGAGGAGCGTGCCAGGCCTCCTCCCTGCAGACGCCAGCCACAGCCCAAGTCCCGTCAGTAACAATCAAAGACGTCTGCAGACGTGGCCAAAGGACCCTGAGCAGCAGCAACCACCCCAGAGAAGGACCGCCAGGCCAAGGTTTGGTCTGAATCTGGTCCTTAAGCCCCAAGAGCACAGCTCTTGTGACTCTGCTGGGGACGGGGGACTCTAGGTCCATGGAGGCTTCCCAACATGTTGCTTTATCCACTCACAGCGGGAGACGTCCTTGAACATCCCTCCTCGCGTACAGTCACTCTTTCTCCAGGTCTGTGCTAACATAGGGCCCGTCTGTCCTTCCCATCATCCTGGCAGGTTGGAGCAACTCCATCTCCTTCACCTAGATGGACAGCTTTGAGAGTCAGGGCCATGGACGTGTGTGGCAGATGGCATTGTCCAGGAAGCTCTGGCCACCTGTCCTGCAGCTTCACAACCTCCTCTCTGGAGAGTCCTTCTCACAGCCCTGCTGGACAGTGCAGTCTAGCCCTGGCCCTGGTTCTGGGCTGGCCTCAGGGGACTCGCCAACTGGCAGGATTCGGTGCAAGTGCTGACCTGAGATCTCTCTTCTTTCTCAAATGGGATGGAAATGGGAAGCAGCCAGGTCCAGGATGGCCGATGCCCTGGTCGACTCTGAGAAGACAGGAAGGTGACCTTGCTTGGGGCTTTGGTCCCTTCTTCCCTGCGCTCCTGACATCACCCTCATCCCCAAGGAGCAGGAAGCAAGTGCTGGCTGTGGGAGCTGGGCCAGTGGCTCTGCAAGGGACTGGCACGTGCAGACTGGCTCCTGGCCCTCAGGCTGCCAGGGAAACACCGTCAGCATTAATGTCACTCACACACATGTGCACACACGCAAGCTCACACATGCACACATATGTGCCAAAACAGAGACAAAGGGGGAATTGGAAGCCTCCAAAGAACCCTGAGTAAACTGACATTTTCCTGCTCCCAGATGTTGAAGATTTCCCCCCTTTTGCTAAGCCTTTTCTGAAATACCTGTTGTTCCTCTTTGAAGATGAATCATCAGACTATTGTAAAGCAATTGCATTTAAAAAAGAACACATCATAATTGCATATACTTATGGGATACACTGTGATAATTTGTAACTGTACAAGTATCATGATAAAATCAGGATGATTAGCATGTCCATCACCTTAAGCATTTATTATTTCTTTGTGTTAGAAATCTTAGGACTCCTTTCTTCTACTTCTACTGGACAATTTGTTTTGAACCAGAGTCACACACCCCACAGTGCTGTAGACACTGGAAATGGCTCCTCCTGTTTCTGTCTCCTGAATAACTTCCAATAGTTGCTGGAGACAAAAACGGCAGACTACTTCCGGAGACCACTGAACGAGGGGGGTTTTCTTCCTTTCCTTTTGGATCAGGAAGTACTCTCGGCACCGAGCAGGCAGCACAAGTGAGGATGCCCATTTGCTATTTATGGGTCTTAAACACTTGTGAAGCAGCGACAGGGTCCGCAGGGGACACAGCCTGAATTCCTTAGTGAGCTGGAAGCACTATCTTGAGGAGCATGTCGGACAGTGATCACTGAGTTCTGCTTTGTGGAGATGCGATGCCCAGGGGTGCCGACCAGGGTGTTTTAAAAATAAACGCTGGGGAAGGCAGCTGCCATCTCTAAGCTCTGGAACATGTGTCTGACTTGCCCACTGTCCCTGCTTAGGGCCTTCCAGGGGGCAGCTGGCAGACACTCCTGCGCTGGAGCAGGGGTGTTCCTTCCCGTCTTCTCCCTGGGTTCCTGACCTCCCTGCTCGTCCCTGGAGCACCACCAGCAACACTCTCAGTTTCTCCAACCTGCACAGCATCGGCCTCATCTCACCCTCAGAGCAAGGGCAGCTGCCCACGGGCCCTCCTCAGGAGCCGACGCCACGCCCAGGGCTCCCTCTGCCGCCAGCCGCCCAGCTAAGTCTCCTTGGAGGCTCCCAGGCCTGGACATCTCCCATCAAATCCCGTTCTCATATCCCAGTCTGTCCCCATTCCTCAGCACAGGGGACAGCTGCTTGTGCAGATCACCTGCACAGCACCTCCCGGGATCCCTTTCCTCTCTCAGGTGAAAAGCTGCAGCCTCGTGGGCAGGTGGTGGTTCTTCATATTGAAATGTCTTCTGCAGGTGGCCAGCACAGATTTGTCCCTGGCTGTCCTCGACTAGAAGCCAAGACAGCCCCCTCCACTGGGGTTGCGGGGTCCCTGGATGCACCTGGAAGAGGCTGCATGCACGTGGCAGAGGCAGAGCATGGACCTCCTGCTCTGGCCTGCCGGGAGGGCGATGTGCTCCATCTCCTTATGCACAGCATGGCCACCCCTTCCTGTGGCCAAGGACACGGGGGTCCAGCTGTGTGGCTTCCGGTTGGAAGAGTCAGGAGTTATTCAGGAGTTATTGCCAGACTAAGTGCAACCACACGTGGCAGTCTGAAAGATGGCTCTTGATGACATCGAGAACAACATTAAGTGATCACAGGCCCCTTTTGCCAAATGTATCGCATGCCTTCCTTGCTCAGCTTCTCTGGAAATGATCTCCCCTCGGCCTTCCTAGCCAGTCTGGCAGACCCTAAAGCACAGGGCATTTGGGGATTTATAAGACTTTCTCCCACTTGGTATTTACTAGCAAAACGGACCCCCAGCTCTTTCTCTGTGAGCCAGGAGCAGGAGGGCTCCCTTGGTTCCTCCGGACACAGACTTCCAGGGAAAGAGCCCTGCGAACATCCCAGGGAGGCAGGCCTCCTGCAGTGAGAGCCAGGCGCTGCCTCCACTCCTGGTTATCCGGCTTCTCAGCTAGTGGGGCAGCATGGTGGCTGCTGTACTTCACATTTTGGGGTGAGTAGGAAAAGCTCTTCAGTGCAGGGATTCTGAGCACAAGCTCTGGGCAGGGCCGGGGTCAAGGCCAGCTCTGGGGTCATAGCTCGGCCAGTTGCCCCCTACCTCAGCCTTCATTTCCTCATCTGCAAACGGGGATAACAATGGCATTGGCATTGTAGGGTGGTCGTGGCATCGCAGGGCTCAAGATGGTTCGAATAGGTGTCAGCACCTGATAAACTTGGGCATGAACATATTTTTGCTTTAGCTGTTAAGAATTTATTTGTTTCTTAGAAGAAAACTATGGCTAGATACGAAAGCCAGAATTTCTGTTTGCGCCTTCTAGAGAGGAGGCTGTTCTGAGGCCCTGGGTGCTTCCTGATAGCTGTGGGTCTGCCCCGTCCCTCCATTCCCATGTCCCGGGTCTCCAAGACCAACCCCACAAGCTCTCTGGGAGGCCTTTCCTGAGGGGCTCTGAGGAAACTTTCTGGAAGGGATCCTTCCTCCTGATTTGGGCCTCAGTGAAGCTGCTTATCCCATTTCCTGGCCTGGTTTCCTGGTGATTGCTGGGCTTAGGGAGGTGACAACTCAGGTCTCAAAGCCCCAGCCAGGTCTGAGGAGCTGGGAAGTCCAGCAGAAAGACCACAGGAGACTGCACTGCCCAGGGGCCCAGGGGAACTCCTCTCTGGCTGCTGAGGCTGAGCCGCTGGGTTTGCTCGGAGCAGAGGCTCCGAGCACTTGGGTACGCCCTGCCTGGTGGGACTCCACTCACTCGGGTGTGGCATTCCCCACACCTCCTTGGTGCACAGCCCACCTGCAGACCCACCATGTGCACACATCTCCAGAACCTCTTCATGCAGTGTGATCTGCTTGTACCCACATTCTGTTATGACCAGTGCTAAACAGAGAGAAGCTGAAGTCAAGCAGGGAACCCCCGCACGCCTCACCTGCTTCTGTGCTTGACATCTAGCTGCGTCAGTTCATCACAAATCTGACCACTTTCCAGCTCTCCACTCATCTGCTTTTATGATCCATTTCAAAGGAAGCTGCAAACCTCCTCCTGCTGTACCCCTGCAGATCTCAGACTGCTGTTAATAACCAGAGTTCAATAATCAATTCCCTTTTTTCACATAAAAAACACCCAAACAACTCGGCACTATCACCAGGGATATATCACCAGGCACTATCACCAGCCGTTATGGCCAGATGACGTTTAACGAACTCTTAAGCAGAGGTACAGAAGTGCCTGGGAGGCCCTGGGTCCACATGTGCTGGGTTATGCCTGATCTTCCACTCACCGCTTCGTGACCTGGGGCAGCTAAACTGCTGCGGTTTCCTCATCTGTGAAATGGGGCGATGCTAATGGTGTCCACTTCACCCAGTTGTCTTAAGCAAGACCGGGTGGATACTTGTGCAGTTGTTAGAATCCTGCCTGCCCGCAGTAAGCACTGGGTCAATGCAGTCCTGCGCCCTCTACCTTGACCCAGCATGTCACCAGAGGTGGTAGGCAGGAGGAGCGGCATTCATCTCCCCTTCAAGAACCTAAATATGGAAAAGAAGACCACCCGTCGATGAATAAATGGATAAAAGCTTGGTGTAGGTGTGGACTGGAACGCTGTTCGCCTGGGGAAGTTCTGGCATTGGTGACAGCGTGCTGTCGTGAAGGACTCACCATCTTGGGAGGCATCCTTCAGGGCCCACCAATGGGAAGCCAGGGACAGGAGAAACGAGGACTGCCTGGTCATACGTGAGCAGGAACTCTGGAAGAACGCGGGACGCCACACTCGTACAGGGAGAGGCCCAGGAGCACCTGCCGCCCAACGTGCAGGAGGCAGGAGGCTCTTCCCGTGGCCTCTGCAGGGAGCACGGCCTGTGGACTCCTCGGTGGTGAATCTCTGTCCTCCGTCACCACAGGCGGATGCACATTGACTGGGCAAGGGACTGAGCTTGTGGCAGCTTGTTATGGAAGATCCTGAAAACTCAACCCGGCTGCTAGGAATGGCCGTCGGGCCAGCGACTCTGCATCTGCCAGGCTGCCCAGTTGGCACTGAGAGCTGCCTGCAGGACGGGACACCACGCCCATAGAAGCTGCCCGCTACCCTGTGCTCCACCAAGTGCCTGTAGGAGCAGCTTCAGAACAGAGGAAGCCACCCTGACTTCTGAGTTCCTCCATTGAGTTCCTCTTCCGAGGTGGACGAGAACGGATGGTGGGAACCGCCTTTCGCCCAGCCTCTCGACAGAAGCCAGGCTTTGCGCGTCACGTTGGGATGGTGCAGCACCAGGCAGCCACCTCCCTGAGCCTCCGCCTGGTCCTGCAAGACTCCAGACTGACGTCCTTCCTGGACTGGCATGATGGCTGCCTGCACATCTGCAGAGTCAGCACGACACCCTCACGGGGCTCTCGCTGTCTCCATCACGGCGCTGCTGGAGGCACAAAGGTCCCAGCCCATGGGGCAGCCCCTGGCCCCCTACCTGGACACCTGGGCAGGTGCTGAGGTGGCAGGGCCACCACCAGAAACGTCTGCTCTGTTCCTGACACCACGCTGACTCCCAGCCCTCTTCACAGGCCACACTATTGACCACCCTCTTAATAAACTGAACGAGTCCCATGTGTGCCTAAATCAGCCACAGTTGTGTTGTGTTGCTGGCAAGTGAGAATTCTGATGGGGACGAAGGCTGGGCACATTGGTGGGGGCTGCTGGCAGGAACCAGGGGTGAGTGTGCCAAGGGGGAGAGCCCAGGAGGAGTCCATGGGATTTGGGGCCCGGCTGGGAACCCGAGCCTGGGACTGAGGTGCCCAACCAAGTAGCCACCAGTCACATGAGGACCTCTGGTTTCAAATTAACATGAGGGGAAGAAAATAGAAAGTTTAACTCCACCTTGCAGGACCTCCAGGCAGAGAGCGCAGAGCTGCATGAGCTGTACCGGGTGCGGGGAGGAGGGCCTGCCTCTCCTTGCTTCTTGCTGGCACGAAGCAAAAGGTGCAGCCACTCTGGGGGACAGCTGGGCATTTCTCACCATTCAGTCCAGCCTGATGCTCGCTGGTGTTGACCAAATGAGTTTGTGTCCACACATAAGTCTGCATGTGGAGTTACAGCAGCTCTATTCATAATTGCTGAAAACTGGAGAAAACCACAGTGTCCATCAATAGGGGATGGGTGAACACATGTGGTGCCTCCATGAGGGGGAAATACTACACATCAGCCAAAAGGAACCAGCTACCAAGCCAGGCAGGATGGCAAGGAGCCTTGAACACCTACTGTTAAAAGAAGCCCGTCTGAAATGGCTGTGCTCTATATGATTCTAATTATAGGACATTTGGCAAAAGGTTGAACTACACAGTCTTTATCAGGGTCAGTGGTGCACATGTCCCTGGGGAGAAGGCTGAGGCGTGCCTGGGCAGAGGACGGGCACCTAGGACAGGCACAGCCTTCTGTATTACCACAGGGGAGTTTTGCCATGCATTGGTCAAGATGCAGAGACTGCCCCGCACAGAGTAAGCCGCTGAAGGAAACGGGGCCTGGTAAACAAGGAATCGACATGGGCCCAAGCGGAGCATCCTGTGTGCCTCACTCCTGGCTCTGGGATTCACTCGTGTTGAGTCACTGGGTGTTCACAAAACCCCAGAGCAGTGGGCGTTCTCATCACTGCTCAAAAGGGAGGGCCACCAAGGCATGACGAACCCAAGGAATATCCTCTGGTCAGGCCTGAACCCGAGCAGGGCTGTGGTGCCCCTCAGAACCCGCCGGAGCTCAGCAGTGGCGGGCGGGCACAGCTCCCCTACGGAGCCAGGAGCCGCTCCACGCAGTGAGCCCGCGCGCTCTCAGGACCCGTTTCCTGTGACCCGCGAGGCGCCGTCATACTCTACGCACGTTTCCTATCGGCTTTTAAAGTCTGAACACCTCACTGGAGATTTTCTTTTCAATTGTGAATTAATTTTTTGTCATAAAAATGGGAAGTTGATACTGGGAAATGACTAAAAGTGTCCCAGCAAACAGAGGCACGTGCAGGCAGATCTGAGCCGCCACACGCCTGGCCCAGCCCCGCGCCCGCCGGCCGTCCCCAGGGGCCCTTTCCAGGATCACTGTGCGTGCACGAGCATTACGTGGGTTTCCTTTTCCTTTTCCTTTTCCTTTTCCTTTTCCTTTTCCTGGGTCGTGGCCACATTTCTACATCCTGTGCTTTTTGCTTCAAGATGATAGTCCAGTGCCCTCCTCAAGGGCTTCACTTCCCAGTGTTCAGGAGCCTGAGAGTCAAAGCTGCGCTTCTGACGTGCTGGGGAGAGAAGTGGACCATGGGCATCCATTTTCCTTTAAGCACATGGATGGAGGTGGGCTCGTGTGGCCGTGAATTTCTACCAAGCATCTCTGCTGTTCAAAGGCAGAGCCGCTGCAGGGCAGCCTCCCGGTGGCTCTGGAGCCCTCAGACTCCTCCGCAGCAGTGCCCCCTCCCCGGCCTCAGCCCCCAGGCAGCAAGGAGAGGGCACCCCGCTCTCAGCGCCTGCAGTTCTGCAGCATTAGACTCCAGGGATGGCCTCGAGGGCTGCGGTTCCCAGCAATGCCTGGACTCGGGCATGTCAAGCGGGCCAGCTGGAGAGGCTTGTGTTCTGCGGTCAGCCCCGGGCCTGTTGGAGGACATGGAATTACACCACACTTGCTGTCCCCATCAGAGCACACCAGCTGGCACTGCCGTCTTGATATCACCAGATCCTTGTGAAGCACCCTTGAAAGAAGCAGGCCAGGCGACACGGGGAGTGTCCCCGTCAGACGAGCGTCCAGTCCAGGGAGCTGCCTCTGCAGTAAGAACCCGGCCGTGGCAATATGCTGGTGCTCCCACGGGAGGCGCCGCAGGAGTTCGGGGGGAACTCCAAGGGAGACCCCTTCCCCTCTTTCCCACAGTCCTCCTCCCACACCTGGACAAAGCGACTGCTCCTAGGACGAGCAGCCTGCAGGGCACGGAGGGAGCAGCGTGGAGTCTATGCTGGCCTCATCTCCCAGCACCTCCCGTTGGCTGTGCCGAGAGAGGAAGGTGCCAGCCCTGAGCAGGCTAGGCTGAGGCCGTGGAGGAGGGGGGCCCACGACACCCAGGAGGAGCCCAGCTGGGGACCTTCCTACTTCCTCCCTGCCTCCCTCCTTCCTTCCTTATTGATGGAGTACATTTATTTATTTATTCAGTTTAAAATTTACTGTTACTGTTATTTTTGACTGACAGATATTCATCACGTACATCTGTGGGGTACACAGGGGCGTTTCCGTACAGAACAACATGGTCTGATGGAGGCAAGCAAATCAGCGCATCCAGGAGGAAACGGTATTTCTGAGCTGGACTTTAAATCAGGGGTGCTAGGATTAGGAGGTCCCTGAGTCTAGAAGAGACCAATGAACCTGGATCAGGGGGGCCAGGAGCACATGAGCCGGCACCAAGGGGGCCACGGAGAACCCTGCACGTGGAGGGAGGCCCGCTCGCTCGCTCACCACTGCCTGGAGCCCCGGGGTCCCAAGGAATGCAGTGATGGTCGCGTCTGACTTCAGAAGCTGGTGCTGCAGGGACCAACCCGCAGATCCAAAGGTGGCCGGCTCCTGGAAACAGGCAATAAAGCGACGAGCTTGGAGCTCCAGAAGCGCCAGGGAGGGCCCAGCGTCGGGGGAGAGGACGGTGGAGGGAGGATCTATTTTAACTGCCACAGAAACTTCGGGAGATGCAGGAGCTGAATGTAGGCAGGTCCTAGATTGGAACCTCCCACAGGAAGAGATGACGTGAACACCTGGCCTTCTGTTTAGATGGTAGTACAGACAAATAAGGATGGGATCGATATCGTTTTCCCAATTTTGATGATTGCACAATTGTTATGTAAATTGTCAGCACGGAGAGGAACAGGTAAAAGGAGTACAAACCACACTGAATCTAGATTCATTTTGCATCTTCACGCAGCACTGGCCATTTTCCTGTTGTCTCTGCTCTTGCTCTACCACTATCTGATAGTTTAAAATGTCTTCAAAATAAAGAGCTGGAGAATAAAATAAAAATTCTGATCATCCACAATGAGGTCTCCACAGAGGGGTGCAAGGACTTCCCAAAGATGCCGCTGCCGGGACCCTGGAGCCTGAGGACATGCAGTGTCACCGGGTGAAGGAGAACCAAGGGGGCAGACGGAAATGGACTCCCCGGTCAGCAAGACTTCAAGTGGGGGATTTGCGAGGTTATGCAGGTGGGGCCAGGGGTCCTTCAACTCGGAAGGAGGAGGCAGAGTCAGTCAGAGGAGATGTGAAGACAAAGCTGAGGGGTTGGTGGTGTGAGGACTCAGGCCCACCACTGGCTGTGAGAGGGCGGGCGGGCGGGATCAGGTACAGGTGGCTCTGGAAGCTGGCACAGGTAAGCAGAGGCTCTCCCTGGGCCACCAGAAGGAATGCATTGGGGAGACAAGGATGGCCCCGTGCCTGTTTTAGTCAGCTTTTCATCGCTGTGACCAAAAGACCTGACAAGCACAACAGAGGGGAGGGAAAGCTTATTTTGGCTCATGGTTCGAAGGTTCAGTCCATGGTCAGCCCACTCCATTGCTCTGGGCCCAAGTGAGGTGGAACATCATGGCGAAAGGGGCTTGTGTAGGAAAGCAGGACATGGCACCAGGAAGCAGAGAGAGAGAGAGCTCTGCTCAGCAGGGACACCATATAAACCCCACAGGCACACCCCCAGAGACCCCCTCTTCCAGCCACACCACACCTGCCTTCAGTGACCACTGAATCCGTACATGTGGATTAATCCCCTGATCAGGTTACACTTCCCCTCCGAATATTCTTGTATTGTCTCACACATGAGCTTCTGAGGGACACCTCATACCTATACCTTACCCGTGCCCCACCCTGACCTCTGTCACACACAGACAGAGAAACTGGTGTGGAGGAATAGCCCTGCCAACTAAAGCTGCTGCGAGCATTCAGGAGAGATTTGTGCTAGTGGTCGGGACAAGGGAAGGCATTTGAGGTTAAAGATTTGATATTTTTAGAGGTGCAGTCAACCAAAATTGGAGGTGGATGAGATAATGAGGGTGAGGGCCAGGAGGACTGTGGACTGAACCTCTGACTTTCAGCTTCAGGAACTGGGTGGATGTGGCCGAGGGAGCTGTGGGCGCTGGCCAGGCAGGAGGAGCAGCTGTTTCTGGCCCTGGTCTCCACAGGAGGACCTGGAGGGTGGTCTCCCATCTCTGGTCCCCATCACTGCCACAGGTAGATCCTGGGTGACCCGCCAGTGTGATTCCACACAGCTGTCCCCAAGTCTGGATGGTTTTGGCTGAACTCCGTCCTGACTATAAACTTAGCATTCGGGTCACATGGTGTGAGGCCCCTCCAGAACCAGCGGTCTACCTTCCCTGAGCCGAATGTTGAGCCTCTCATCTTTGAGCATATTGCACACGCCAGACGTGCCAGATGCTGAGGGGGAAGGAAAGTGGGTGTCACAGAAGGACAATGAAGAGGCTTCAGAAGTGGTTCTGCTCTGGCTGGGCAAAGAGGACACATCGAGAGGTCTAGACGGTGAGAGGTGGCATTCACAACCTGGCCCCGCTGGTTTTGGTACCTGTGAGCTCCTGGCGAGGCGGCCTAAGGTCCTCGTGTTCAGGGATCCTGCTGGATTGCTCTATCTCCAGGACTCGCCCCTTTATGGGAACAGAAATTCAATATATTTCTATTGAATGATCAAGTCAAATCTAAATACAGTGGAAATGGTGTAAGATTTCCATGGTTTGAATGTGAAAAAGACCCAGCAAAAGACTCCTTGGAACGTGGGCTGCATTGTGCTGGTGTTAACAGGAAGGTGCTTGGGGATGTGGGGGAGCCTGGTGGCTCTGCCCTGGGGGCCTCGGCTTTCCGACCTAGCTTGGTTCCCTCTTCCTTCCATCAGGTGAGGATGTGGCAGGAGGGACGCCATCTTGAAAGCAGAGACAAGCCGGGAGCGGTGGCTCAAGCCTGTAATCCCAGCACTTAGGGAGGCTGAGACAGGAGGATCCCGAGTTCAAAGCCAGCCTCAGCAACGGCGAGGCGCTAAGCACCTCAGTGAGACCCTGTCTCTACATAAAACACAAAATAGGTCTGAGGATGTGGCTCAGTGGTTGAGTGATCCTGAGTTCAATCACCAGTACCAAAAAAAAAGAAAAAGAAAGCAGAGACAAGGCCTTCGCCAGTCCCCAACGCTGCGGGTGCCTGGACCTCAGGCTTCTCCATCTATCACTCTGAATCTCTACGGTCCCCAAATTCCCAGGCTGTGGTATTCTGGGAGAGCAACACAAAGCGGGGGGCGGGGGAGTGGGAGTCAGAGCTTGACTGCAGAAATCACCGCACTCAATCCTGGCGAGACAGGTCCTCCCGTGGAGACTGACCCCACCGCGCAGTGTGTAACCAACGTTTGTGCTTCACGTCTTCTTTTTCAGTGAGTATTATGCAAAATAGAGCCTACCAGAGCTTCCATGTGAAGGCGTCTTGCTAATTTGACATGAAATACAGACATCCACAAAGATAACGTGACCTCGAAGCCTAGCCCACCGAGAGGGCATGGCTCAGCAGCAGAGGGAGGACTGCCAGGAGCCCAGAGACTTTTGAGGACTTTGTGGACAGCTTGTGGTCCTGGAGCCTGGGTGCTCATGTGAGCAAGGTACTGTCTTGTCCCAAGTTGAGGACAATCGATTGTAACAATGCTCAAGACACCTAGGGATATCAAGTTACGAAGCGGAAACTTGGCTAATCTATCAGTAACAAAGAATGAATTTAGATTTTCTCCACCAAAATGAAGACAAAGACCCTTCAGATGCCCTCACCGAAGAAGCAGTTCTCAGATCACGGCCGTGACTGCAGCCACTGCCATCCATGTGACGGAGGGAACCATGCTGCAGAGGCAGATCGCGTATTGACATTTAAAAAAAAATAGGTTTTGTGATGTTTCGAGTACTTGCTGACACTTCATGGTTCATAATTTGTTATTGATTCCTTTTCTTGGTCTAAATAAATATCCCATAACCTGGTGCTCACAGCCTTAGACCCAAGCCCTGCCCAGCGCCTCACGGGACGGGGCTCTGACCCTGCTTCCCATCTTTCTGTTCCCCTGGGCTCACTGGGTCCCTCTCAAGCCCACCTGGGAAACAATCTGTCCTTGCCACAGGGACACTGGGATGGTGAACCCCTGTGTCTCCCCCATGGGCTCAGGCACGCCCACGTAGCCCTGATGCTCCTTCTGTGTGTGTCTGTGGGGCTGTCTGCAGGAGGGTGAGCATTTGAATCTGTAAAGGGCATCCGCCCTCCCCCGTGTGGATGGGCCTCATAAACTCTGTTGAGGCCCAAATTCCACAAGGAGGCAGAGGAAGAGTGAATTCCCTCTTCCTGAGCCAGGACGCGCATCTTCTCCAGCTCTTGGACCATGGAGATCCTGGTTCGCAGGGGGCTGATTCAGAGTGCGGGTGACACCCTGGTGCCCCTTCCTTGGGCCCCCAGGCTTTTCTTGGGCTGCAACACCTGCTTTCTTGGGCCTGCAGCTTGCAGACGGCTCATGGTGGGACTTCCCAGCCTCCATAACCACATGGGCCAATTCCTGTGGTCAATCTCCTCCCGTGTGCATCTCTGGGTTTGCCACTCGCCGTTTCCTTGGAGGACGTCGACACAGACACCCTCGCAGTACTGTTCCATGTGTGGTTGAATGTCCTGCCGATTTCAGGGAGCACACTCACTCACCTGAGGATGGGCCTTTGGGTCATTCCCAGCATTTGGCTGTTGTGCACGAGGCTTCCCAAGCTCTCCAGGACACAGCTCTGGATGAGTGAGGGCTCTCATTTCTCTTATAGTGGAATCGCTCCATCTTTGGGTAACATGTGTGTCATTCTGGCACAGTACAGGGCTCCCTTCCTCTCAGCCAATGAACACACTCTCCTGAGAGGGGTGCCGGGGCTGCTTTGCTACAGTTACAACCCCCACCTTGCACAATGAAGGGCCTGCTGCTGCCTCTGGAAGTAACCCTGAGCAGGGAGGAGGATCAGGTACTAGTGATGCTCCAAGCTCTCCCAGAGACCCACGGAGCCATGATGTGAACACGCTCCAGCTGTGCTGTGCGTCCGGGAAGCATTCTGCTTTCCAGAGGAATCACGCAAGTGGATGTCTGGAAATCTAGACCAGCTCTTAAACACACTTCCAAGACACTGTCTGCTCACAGGAACTGATGGTGATCAGAGGAGAGAAGTGAATGGGACGTCTGGGTTCCTTGTACCTCCTCAGAGGGTGGCGGGGTGGGCTCAGCAGGACTGAGCTGTCCCAGCACAAAAGCACAGTCCCCTGGGCAGCCTTCCTAACCTTCCTCGATAGAGAAAGCTGTATTTTTTTTTTTATTATTATTATTCTGGAGGCTGAAGCAGGAGGATCACAAGTTCAAGGCCAGCATAGGCCACATAACAAGACCCTCAAAATAAAACATCAAAAGGCCGGGGATGTAGCTCAGTGGCAGAGCACCCCTGGATTCAACCCTCAGCACCCCCATACACACAAGCTGTGTTTGTTTTTTTTTAAAAATCCACCCCAGCACACATTAACTCTTATACAATAAAAATGTGTTTGGATGCGGGACGATGTTGCTGTTGGCACTTCTCACTCTTGACTTCACCTGTCTAGGTGAGGATGTGCGTGGCCTGAGCTGGCACACAGACCGCCCTTTGCCCACCGTTAGTGGGTGGCCCGTCCCTGACCTGAATTCCTTTTGCAACACACTCACAGGGTGCTTTGCCTCTGCCGGTCTCCCCAAGCTAGCATAGCATACAGAAGCGGGTGTTCTGCCAGAGAAGGTTCCGGGAGGCTTCAGCCCTGCCCAAGCCCGCACACCTCTGCTAGACCACGGGCCTGGGCCTGGGCCCTGAGGCTTCTCTGCCTGGCTTCCCCCACAGCTTTGCTTTACTTCTGCCCAATGTGCCATTCAAGGTACATGTCTTCAAAATTAAGCCGGGCCAAAACACATGGGGGAGTCAGAGCTGTGTTAGTATCTACGCATCTACTTATACCTATGTCTCCACGCTCGTGTCCTCACTGTGGCACTTAGTGGCACTGCAAAGCCAGCTACCAGGTGTCCTGGTGGCTCTGTGACATGGGGCCATCACTCACCTCTCTTAGTCTACTTCTCTGGTAGAAAGGCCAACGTGCCTTTCTGGGTTCCTTGGGCCTCCCAGCCGTTGCTGAGGATGGAAGGAAGGGACAGACGTCATGAGCCGCAAAGGGAGGTGGGACGGGCTGCTGGTTCCACGTTTGTCTAATCAGTGCTGATGGCATCTCGTGTGCAAACCCCCCGGGGCTGCGAGGCTCCATCTGCGGCTCAGGATCTGGCTAATTGAAGAACAGGAACACGGTGGCCCCGTCGGGGGAGGGAAAGATGACATGATGGCCAGCAGGCACTTGGCAGGGGTTTATGTTAGGTACTGAATTCCCCAAATTAAAATAGGAGCCTGTTTTAATGCAGGTTTCTCGATTCTGATAAGATGATCTGTAACAGGTGGTTTCCATCCATCTTAGTAGCATAAAATTTTTAAATGAACAAAGAGCTCTTCTCCTCATTATTAGCATGAGGCGATTACAGACGAGGAGCTTGCTGCCCATGAAAGGAACGATTCTTAGTGCTAAGGGCCTGTCGCTGGGACACAGAGAGGCTTGGAGCGAAAAGGAAGTGGGGTCTCCAGGGATGTGGGCCCAGATGCCCTACAGCTGAGGACTTGTCTGCGGGAAAGTTGGCTTCCCAACCAGAGTGTCTTTCCTTCTCTAGGGGGCGCAGCTAAGGGACAAGAACGACCGTCAGTCACGAAAGCCGAGAGAGACAGCGATTCACAAAACCACCTGACGCACCGACACGCGGGCTCCCAGGCCTTCCCGTCACACCAATGCTCAGTGTGCGAAGCACGTTGCTTTGATTAGGTTTTTGATATTCCCAGTCACACACATCCAAGGAGCCCCCTCTCCTCACCTCGAGGTCTTTCCCAGGGAAGCTGGCACGTGCTGCCGGACTCTGCACAAACATCTCAGACCTCTGGGCGCCAAATGCCTCCCTGGCCCCAAATCCAAATGCCTGCAGGGCGGCTGAGGCTGAAGCTATTGCAGCACCTGAGACTCGGCAGCGGTGTGGTGTGTGTGCACTTGGCAGCTGGTCAGCAAGGCTGCCCGAGAGGCCAGCGTCAGTGCAGGCCATGGCCAAAGGAAGGCAAATGAGCCAGACGCACGAGAAAATCTGCACTTGAGGGACTCTGAGCAGCCGCTCCCGAGGCCTGCACACAGTGCCCAGGCTTTAAAATGACCCTGCTCCATTTTTCAGTTTTCTGGGCAGGATGGAAGGAGAAGGCCACCTACACATCCCTCAGAGCAAAAGACCAAGGGACGAGTCTGCCAGGGCCCCGTGGATATTGGCCTAGACGGTGCGCTTAGCTTCCCACTGCAAGAGGACCGGCTGACCAAGAAGCAGCGAATGAGCAGCAAGGTTGCAATGGACACCCTCCTGTCCAGCTTCATATCCTGCCCACCCACCTTCTCACTGTGGAGGCCACCGCCAGAATCCCTGCAGGTGTGGCCAGCTGCCTCACACTTGCTGCCTCCAGTGTCTGCAGAGGCTCCTGTGCAGGCCACACGGGCATGTGGAGAGCCTGCTGGGACCACGACCAACTGTCCTGGGTGGTCTGGGCTGAAGCGTTTCCTGGGATGTGGAACTTCAATACTGAAACCAGGGCAGTCCTGGCCCCCCTGCCCAGCTTCTGGTGCACATGCAAACTAGGAAGCGTGTGCAAGGCTCTGAGCAGGCTGGGCGGTGGGACAGGCCCTGGTGGTCCACACCCCTCCCCGGTGTCTTGGGCAGAATTGGAAGGTTTCCTACACCACTGCTCCGAGGCCCTCAGCAGGGCCATTACTGACCAGCGGAGGCTGGTGTCCCTTGTGCTCTCTCCCTCTGTCCACACTCTGCTCTTCCCAGCTGCTCCTGCCCAGCCTGTTCCTCGCGATCACATTCCAACACGCAGTAGAACACGTCAGCTCAAAACGTTGATGTTTTTATGGGAAAGGGGGCAGAGAGACACTTGCTGGAACTTTACTGAGGGCTGTGGTGTCTCTGAGCCCCTCTTTGGGAAGGAAATCCCCAGCTGCCAGGAGTGTTGCTGGACAGTGACCCCAGCTGGCAGCCCTCTGGGGACAGCCTCAACTGAGGATACCTCACCCAGGATGCCTACCTAGTAAGTGATCAGCATGTGCCATCTCAGCTCAGGACAGCTCTGAAGAGAAGCCCTGGGCATAGAGTGGGTGTCTGTGGAGCCCTCTTGGGGACAGCACGGCCTCGTTTTCTTGTGAGCACTCTGAGTCCCCTGTGCTCTCTGCAGTGGTGGAGGCCCAGAATGCCCCAAAGGAAGGTCCTGCACCTGAGCCCATCCTGGCCTGGTTCTTGGGGACCCTGCCTGTCACAGACACCTTCTAGACCCTTCTAGACATGGGATATACCAGCTCACCAAACAGTCCTTCCCTCGTGGAACTTAGATGCTAGGAAGGGGGAAAAATAAAAAACAAAACAACCCAAAGGAACAAACTGATCCAGGGTCCGAGGCCAGGGTCTGGGACACATGGTGAAGAAACTCAAAGGCAGGTAGAAGAGGGGCACAGGTACGTTCTAGAGGTGCCAGGCTCCCAAGAATCAGCAAATGTGGACCAGCAGTAGCTCTGCTGCAGATTACAGACACCAGCAGGCCTGGATCCCCTGCAGGCTGCACTGGATGCACACTTAGACTCTGGCTTAAAATGAGATTGTGGGTGGCTTAGCCCACAAACGTGCTTCTCCACCCATTAAAGCCACCTGGACTTCCACTGTGCCCACCCCCAGGACTCTGGCAGAGATCCTGATTACACGCAGCTCTGGCCTGGGCATCCTGAGCTCCCAAGCTGTTTCTCTGCATGGCCTGGTTGATACCAGCGACCCCAACACTTGCCCAATGGATGCATGTGCAAGACCATGCCTTGCAGATCACGCAGGTGCTGAAGGAAAGCCTGGAAACAGCATTCTCTAGGGTGTACCACGTGTCATGCAGCCACAGGCATGATGTGCATGTATGTGTAAGTATGTTGCACACACAGCACAAGAGCCTGGCACTTTCCTGGTTTTTGGATCTAAAGATCTCTGTCTTTGAAGGAAAACAACACCTACCAGAAATTATCCTAAAAAAGTGCACAGCACTGTCAGGACTGAGAATTCAGCATACTCAACAAATACTGAGTAAAGTGTGAAAAAAAAAAATCATGAAAATGGTATTGTGAAGCAGCCGGCGTGGGTGGCTGGCAGCTTCAGCACCAGCGTGCTCAGCTCGGGGCTTCCGTGAAACCATTAGCCCCCAATCACTCATTCTAATAATTGAATTCCTACCAAGAGCACGGAGTCTTTGCTCTTGGAAACATTAAATGAAATACCAAAATTAAAAGCAAATATTTTCTTAATATCTTCCAAACTTTTACAGGACGATAAGCACACTGAACTTTTAGCTACCCTTCACTTGAGTGATTTTGAAATTTAGCCATCCTAAATTGTTAAAATCAAGTCGGCAAAGAGGCATTGGGGCAAAGCAATTACCCTAGCCTATCCTTACAAAAGAGCTGTGTTCAAAGCTTTCCCTTGCACCTCTTGGTCATTTTTGTTTGCAATACATAATTTAAAAAGCATTGTGAAGGAAAGAAAAATTGGTGCAATCAATGGCTGTAAAAAGAAAAAAAAATTCTTTTTAAATATGTTTGCCAGTAACCTTTCTTTGCAGAGGAGAATCTATCATCTCTTATCTACCTACCTATCATCTGTCTATCTATCTGTCATCCATCCACAGATCCTCTATCATTTTAAATTCCTAAATGCCTAAGGAAGATTCTGGCTGGAAGAAATAGGAATGCAGTCCCTATACCTGCTAGAATACTGAAGTAGTTACATTGTGAGTAATTGTTTCTTTGGCAAGTTCAAAGTAATAAGCGTATTTCCAGAGATCTCTAGTGAAGAGAAGAAGAGGTTAGTCTCTACGGTCTCTGGAGGGTGCAGACCAGCTGCGGCCATTTGATAACATGGGCAGGATTTACTCATGTGGACACTGGAGAGCTGTCTCAGGGCACTTCGAGCACATGGTGTTATCCCCTGGAGCCACCATGTATTTGGCCTCCAGACTCCGTTCGTTTAATAACTGCCCAGCACATAGCCTCTCATCAACCCCCGCCCTGTGCCCACCCTTCTGCTGTTTCTGTGAGATCCACTTGTGGCTCTGTGGGCGGGTGGCTGTGTTCATGACTGACCATGGTGGCCATCTCTCAGTGTATATGTATGTCAAAGCATCTGCCGAGGTTTCCTGGGCCTGTGCTGCGAGGCAAGCCTCCTCCACCCTTTTCCTCGCTCCCCACACCTTTGCCAGGTGGGCATCCAACATGCATCTTTTTTTTTTAATGTGGTAAAAACACCTGGCGTGAGTGTCTCCAGAGACACAGTTCCAAGTGCACGATGCAGTATTGTTAGTTCAGGGCGTGATGCTGCTCGGCAAATCCCGAGGACCCTCTCACCTTGTGTAACAGGAACTTTGCACAGCTGGACAAGTGCCCATTCCCCAGTGTCCACTGGGGATGAACAAATAGGCAAGATGTGTTTTGTGCACACAATGAAGCGTTACTGGGCCTCAAAGAAGGAGGCACTTCTGCTGTCCCTGGAGATGTGAGGAACTGTTCTGCCTCCTGATCCAGGCGCTTGCCTGAATCCTGTCTCCTCTCCTGTTGTTGTGTGTCGTCGTGGGTCTTGGTGCCTGCTCCCTGGAGGCCCAGAGAAGGCAGTGCTGGCTCTGGTCATGATGATGCTGCTGGACTCATCACCTTGGTCCCTACAGCAGCTGCCCCCTCTCTGTTCAGACACACCGCTTTGCCCCACTCAGTCTGGGAAGTTGGCGTGAGGAGGACCCTCGGTCCCCCTGTGCAGGCACTTGGCTCAGGCCTTCCAGAGTGGAGGACATCTCCTTCAGCTCCCCAGCTAGCTCAGCGAGGGGCTTGTGACGCACTTGGGGCACTGTAGTTACATCCTGGACAGTTGACGGAGCCATGTGGACACAGGCACTCTTCCTTGTAGGTCACCTCATGGAGAGAGCGCAACTGGGATCTGATGGAGGTTATTCTTGTGTCCTCATGGGAAAGCCCACCTGAAGAAGAAGACAGTATATAGAGGAGATGGATGGAGGTCTCTAGGGACTGTGTTTGAGTCCCTGGATCCAGCAGTGCCTGAAGCTCATAGATTTGGCATTCATAGGAACCAGCACAGTACTTTTGTTCGTGTTGAGTTGGGGTTTGTGTGACTTAGAAAGGAAAAGGGTTCTGAAAATGCAAGTCACTGACAACATCATCACATGTGAAGTGGGTTTTCTTTGCCCTGCTTTGGAGATGTTCCTTCTTCAAGGACACAGTCACAGAGAAGCAGTGTGGACTGTGGTGGTGTGTGATTCACTGTCTGTCTCCGCCCACGCAGTGCTCAGACTTCTTCGAGTGTCAGTATCTTCACTTAAGAGAGTCCTTTCCCCTGACCTGGACAGGGTGGGGTGATTGAGTGGGGCCGCTCTCTGCCGGCGTCGTTCCAAGGGCCTCTGTGCATTGCCTCGGAGAAGCCCCTCGCCCAGCGTAGGAGACAATTTATATTATTCTTCCCATTTAATAATTAAAACTCTGAAGCTCCAAGGGGACATCTTGTCCAGTGTTATTCAGAGAGTAACAGAGGAGTCCAGCCGCAGCTGGCAGGCCAGGTTGGTCCCCTTGCTCGAGGGGCGAGTTGGTGCTGAGCCAGGCCTGGGTGCCTCCCCTGGGGGCTGTCCCTGCTTCTTCTGGAGCAACCTCACGCCCGAGCTGCAGAGCTGCCTGGCGCAGGCAGGGCCAGGCACAGTGCCTGGCCTGGAGGATGGGCCGAGGGGCTCCTAATCCCACGCCCGTCCAGTCAGAGTCCTTTTCTGAAGCTTGTTGGTTGCAGCTCTTGTCCCCGAGGAGACACTCCCATTCTCCCTGTTCTTGGACACTCAGAGGAAATAGTGGAGATGCTGCGGCCGCGCTGCCGACCTCAGGGGAGCAGGCGGTGGACTGTGGGATGGAGGCCTTCAGGTGAGCATGGACGGGAGAGAGTAGCCAGGATGACAGAGCTGTGGATGAGCCCCGGAGGCGTCTGGCTCAGCCGGTGGGGCGGTGGGTCACTCGAAGTCCGGAATGATAGAGTTAGGCCTTATCCGGGGAATATAAGGGGGCCCTAGGGTTTATTCCAGCACAGGTATTCCAGGGTGTTATGGTTTGGATGTGAGGTGTCTCCCAAAAGCTCCTGTGTGAGACCGTGCAAGAAGGTTCAGGGGAGAAATGACTGGGTTGTGAGAGCCTTAACCCAGTCCGTGACTTAATCACTGATGGTAACTGAGTGGTAACTGAAGGCAAGGAGTGGGGTTTGTCCCCTGGGTTGCTCTAACACAGTGCTGCCCCTGAGGCGCCTTGGAACGAAGAACTTCATTGCCTCACAGGCTGGAGGCTGAGGTCGGAGGCCTCGATGTGGCAGGAGCACCTTTTAGATGGTGTGAGGCAGAGTTAGTCCTGGGCCTCCCTGGCTTCGGGCTTGCTGGTGATCTTTTCTGCTCCTTGGCTTATAGATTGTTATGGTTTGGATTTGAAATGGCGTCCAAAGACCTCTGTGTGGAAGGCTTGGTCTCCATGCAGCCATGTCCAGAGGAGGCTTTCGGGGAATATGTGGATCAGGAGGCCCTGCCCCGTCAGCGGGTTAACCCACTGAGAGATTCCCACCTGCTGGCATTTTGGGAGGCGGTGGGCCTAGATGAAGGATGCGGAGCACAGCGGTGTCCTGGAGGGGTCTGGCTCTCTGGTCCCCTGCTGCCACGAGCCCAGCAGCTTTCCTGCGCCACACCATCTGTCACGATGCTCTGCTTCCCCTCAGGCCCAAAGCAACGGCACTGCCTTGCCACGGATGGAGACCTCTGAAACCATGAGCCACAGTGAATCTTTCCTTGGGCACTTGGGTCACAGCGGTGAAAAGCGGACCCACAGGCACATCACCCCGTCTCTGCCCGTGAGCACCCACGGCCTTCTCCCTCTGGGTGTCTCTTTACACGGTGTGTTTTTTATAAAGACATCCATGGTATTGGATTCGGGCCTCTCCACACCAGTAAGTAATTAACTAATTACACCTGTAAGGAAGCTATTCCCACGTAAGGTTATACTTCAAAGAGGTAGGGATGAGGACGTCCAGACATGATTCTAGGGGTGTAACTCAGCCCCTCGGAGGTGGAATTCACAAAAGAACCTTGGAGTGCTGAGGGCTCAGGAGGACTGGCAGACATTTTTCTTGACATTGAACTTGGTACTGTTTTTCATAATTTTTAAACTTCTGCATTTTTAAGTAATTTTAGGCTTCCAGGGAGTTGCAATGGTAGCTAGAGGCCTCCTGTATACGTTCTACTGAGATTCCAAACATCCAAATCCTGCAGGAGCACAGTTCACTTGTTAAAAGTCATCAGAATACACCAGCCAACCCACCAGCATCCTTAAATACCCAAGTTTTCTACTCCACAGAATCACCCAGGGTCTGTAATTGCCAAGACTCTTTCATCTCCTTCAATCTGGGACCAGTTTTCATGCTTTCCTTGTTTTTTCTTGACCTTGAAAGTTTGGTCAGTTACTACGTAGACTTCCCTCAATTTGGATTTGCTCCATGTTTTATCATGATCAGGTTGAGATTAGGTAGTTTTATAAACAGTACCAAGGTGGGACACGTTCCTCAGTACATCACATCAGAGGACTTCATGGACACTACACTTGAAACTCCACTTGAAAAGCCCATAGTTCCCATTTAATGAAAACCAATCCTCATGATTATCACCACCACCACCATCACCATCATCATTACCATGATCATCACCACCACCATCTCCATCTTCACCATGATCATCACCATCACCACCATCACCATCACCAACACCACTGTCACTACCACCACCATCATCACCATCATTATCACCATCACCACCATCATCATCATCATCACCATCACCACTAACATTTATCATTATCACCATTATCATATCATCTTTACAATTGTCAATCATGCACCAGTGCTGTGCAGAGTACTTCATAGTCATAAACTCAATAACACCCATGAAAATCTTACAGGACAGGTACTCCTACTACCCCCATTTACCAAGTAAGAAACAGAGTCAGGGAGGCTCAGTCATATGCTCAAGGCCACACTGGTGGTAACTGGCCACACATGGTTAAGACAGAGCTATGCACACACTTTGATGACTGCAAATCCTGTTTCATTCACCCTTCTTTGTTCCTGGTGCTGCTATGTTCCTGCCTTGACTACCCTGTGGAGGTGGTGGTGGTCTGCTACCCTCTGGAGTGTGGGAAACAAGCGTATGGTTTCTGAGACTATTTTGCTTTCCTGCTGTAGTCTCTGCCCCTTCCTGCTTCATTTCTCATGCTTGGAATACAGACTTGTGGCTGGAGGCATGGCAGCTAACAAGCAACCACGAGGCAACCAGCATCGTGAAGAAAGCCCAGATGGCCCTGAGGAGAGAAGAGAGAACCTGGCTCCCTGTCAACACTGCTGAGTGGCCACAGTGGCCCTGGATTCCCTGTGCTGAGTTGTCAGTCAAATCGTATTTGTTTTGCTTTGTTTATGTTGCTTTTTTCAGATATTCCAACAAGTGTTCTGTAACTTCCATGCTGTGTGATCCTGATTGGGCCATAGAGACAAAGATAGCTCCTTTCTGTTTAAGATAAGAATATTTATGAATTTTTTCTTAAATTTTGGTTTAGTTTGGGGGCTACAGACTCAGATGACCACAGAGAAAGAAAGAGCCCTCCTAGGCTGAAGGAGGATGCAGCTGGGTTGTCTCATGTGGCCTGGATCAAAGCTGTGTGCCTCCAGATAGTCTGTTTCCCAAGAGAAGTTATACCTCCTATTTTAACATGAATTCTAATATAACAATCTCAGACTTTTAAATGTTGGCCACTGTCCAAAATCTTTAGGGCCAAACACACAGTGTGTGTTGGCTGAATGTGACCCAAGCACCTTCAATTTGCAACCTCTGACTCAGAACCAAAAGCTAATTTCAGGATATTATTTACTTTAGGTCTATAAGGCAGAACGTGCTACCAGAGAGCAGCCTGGCACTTTTTGTCTCTGACTTGGAGATCAAGACACGCGGCCCAGCAGGCTGAGCAATGGGCCTCCCACGTGGCCCTCATCCATCACCGGGGCTGGGGCCATGGGAATGGGGACCACTTTGGTCTAGCCTCGGCAGCTCCTCTCACCCTGCCCCACCAGCGACCCCTGGCTGGTGGCAGAGGCCCCTCACATGCAACCCGGGCCTGGGACTGTGACTCTGGGAGCAGCATCCCTTGACTGTACTCTGGGCAGGCATCGAAATCCTCGTGCCCCCCACATCAAAGTGGGCTTCAGGAGGTGGAAAGTGTGAGGACAGGTACAGGAAGGACAGTAGGAGGGCAGTCCCAGAGTCCTGTGCCAGCACGGCTGGCCTTGTCTGGTGCCCGTGACAGGCTTCCTGGCTCCCAAATTCGCTCTTTCCGGTGGAAAGTTGCTGACTTCAGAGGTGAGGGGGTGTGGGTCTGGATGGTTTCCACTGTCACATGCGGTGCAGACTTTGCAGATATTCAGCCACCAGCCAGCAAGGCAGCAGTCAGTTGGAACAGCTGTCTAGTGGTCAGCACAGCAGAGCCATCTGCTGGACAGTGTCCCCAGCCATGGTCATAGGGCTGGTCCAGGGGATGCAGCTGGGCAAGGGGCCTGCTCAGCCTCGGGTCCACGCTTCACTGATTGATAACAGTGGGAAAAGTGCTTGCACGTCTTGGCTCTGCAGTGGACCCTCACCTGGCCAGTGAGCCTGCACAGCTCTGCTGTCCTCCAGGCTGCTGGACTCTATGGCCAAGCTTCCTTTTCTTTATTCTTAATTGACAAGTGCAGCTGGCATTGCTTGCTTGGGCTGCAGTGTGAGGCCTTCGCACGCTCTGCCTTGTGGGATGATGAGGGTGAGCTCGCTGCGTTCTGCCACGCCGCGCACTGGGCATCTGTGATGGAAACGTGGGAAATCCACGGCTGGTGGGCATTTTACAATGTGTAGTACTAGTGTGAGGTCGATGAGGTGTTCCAGTATGTGGCGTGATTAGACCAACATGATTGACGTATTAATCAGCACACACGCTTATGGTTTTTGTATTGGTGGAAACATTTAACGTCCACCCTCCTAGCGATGTTGAAGTGCGCCACACGCTCATTAACCACAGTTGCCACTCTTCTGGTACCTAAAGCCTTCAGAGAAACATGCATTTCCAAATCATCCTCCAAGTTTCCCCTTTCGTTTACTAGAATATAGTTCAACCATCTGAAGGCGCCTTTTGATTCATTTTGGTGACCACCCACCAGGCCACCATGGACACCACTGTCAGTGGCGTCAGATACTGAGAAAGAGCTGGGAGGGGGCTTTAGTTGCTCTAAACACACACGGAAGGGAACTATGTACAGAGGGGGCCCCGCCGCTTGGCTTGATGGTGACGGTCATTTCACCATATATAGGTTTATCAAAACCCTGCTGTGCACCTTAAATACCTACAGCTATGGAAGACATGCCAGTAGGTTCCCTCGGTCCCTCCAGACCAGCTTTGTCTCCACTCCTGACCTGGCAGCTGTGGCTGGGGTTCATTTGTCACTGATGTTTCACACATACAGACCCTTGCAGTATCCAGGCTCTGTGCTGAGCGCCCTTCGTGCAGCTCCGCGTTCGAGATCCCTCCTGGTCACTGCACCCACCTCAGTCCTTTCGTTTAGACGGAGGAGCAGTGTTCCTCTGAGCCCCTGCACAGACTGGCTTATCCATTCACCCGTGAGTGGGCATTTGTGTTGCTTTCTGATTCTATTTTTCTATGAATGATATCACAGGCCTGCATTCTGGCTTGGTTTTAGCACCAGGCACCATTCAGGTGACCTTGAAGCTCTTCTAGAAATAGAGAAGTGGCACACAGATTCCTCCACCCAGTTCACGGCTGGCCTTGCTAACCCGCTAGGGACATAGAAGGCTGGTGCCCTTGGATTTCATAGCCTGGTGGCCACCACACGTGAACAGGGGTCATCGTCCAGCAAATCCATCACTCATTGATCCCATGAGAGTCATTAAGCCTTTATCTCATCAAGCTCTACAATTTGGGAACAGTCATGACTTAGGCAACAAGGTCTTCATTTGCCTGGATTGAGATTTAAAATCGGAGGGTTGGGGGGAGGAGGCCGAAGGTACCCCAAGTGCCTAAACAGGTGAGCAAGGTGATGTCTGCTGCCGTCCACCTGTTGGGCAGCTTAATCCTGTGTGGCATGGGATGATGCCACAGGGTGTGTGGAGGAGCCTCCCTCGCTGGCCTGATGGAGGAAGGCGCCTTGGAGCAGTGGCCGTGGGCAGGGAAAGCTGGAGCTCGTGATCCAGACTGGCATGTCCGTAGACTTACATCAGACCAAGCAGGAGCCAGCACGAGGATCAGGAGTGGGCCTAGAGTGGCCCATGTGCCCAAGACTTCCAGAACAAGGGCCATTCTGACGGAGAAGACGAGGTTGTTTAAAGAACAAAACAAAGCAAAACAAAACAGGATTCTCCACAGCATTGAAGCCAACATTCCCTTACACGAGTTTAGAAATGACTGTAGAATAAATCCCGCCTGCTGGCCGGGGGTTTAGTTTGCTCCTACCCTTGGGAAGGGCACCCAAGCTTCCTGCCATGGTCCCGCACACCCTGACCTTCAGCTGCGTCAGGGACTGCAGTGCTCATGGCCCGGTCACCTATTCTTTGCTTACTGTGCATTTCATCTGCTTCATAATGTGTCGGGAGCATTCACGAAGACACATTGGTCTTGTAATTTCAATTCCATGTTTAGAAGATGAGGATTAAGTTTGTAATCAATATTTAAATCAATTGACTGGACCCTAATTTGTGCAATCTGTTGAAGTCAAAAGTTTTAAATTTACTTGTGGGAAGAGTGTGCAACTGAAAGCCCTGGTGGTGTCAAGACTGGTGTGAGTGGGGGTAGCTCTGGTGGCATGAGCTGTGCCCTTCAGTGTCGTCTCTGTCCCAGATGCCTTCCCTCTGCTGTCTGCTGCTCACAGGTCTTCTGTGGTGGTGACCAGGACTGCACCCTCTGAGCTCCAAGACTGAGTCTCATTGGCTTAACTCAGGCTATGTACATGGCCGTCCCTCAGCTAACCACTGTGTCAGCGAAAAGTTGCAGGTCTTGTGACAGATAGGGTCGGGCAGGTCCATCCAAGGATGAGCTCTGGCATCAGGATTCCCTGGAGAGACTTGAGGGCGAGGCCGGGGCCGGGGCCAAACCTGTGTCGCGTCAACTGCAGGCTCTGACTTCTTGACAGTGTGCAAGGCAGTGTCCCTCACCTGCAAGCAGTGTGTTCCAAGCCCCCGGGGCCTGAGCCACAGGTAGCTCCAAACCCCTTATGTAGTATTTTTTTCTGTGCATACGTACCTATCGTGTGGGCTAACTTATAAACTAGGTCGAATAAGTGATCACCAACACCAAGAATAAACCAGGACAATTTGACAATACACAGGAAAAAAGTTATTTGAAATTCGTGCATTGTTAATTTCTGGAATTCTCCATGTACGTGTTTGATGGTGGGTGACCGAATCCGTGGAAAGAGAACCCACAGGAGCAGGGAGAGGGTGCCCACGAAGGCAGAGCTCTGGTCGGGTTCTGGCGTGTCGGCGTTGTTCTCGGTTCCCCTGAAGGTCGAGGTGGCGGGTGGATCTGCTAAGGAGCAGTGCTGGATGACGCCCACCTTTGAGCCCTGGGACCACTCTGAGCACGTTTAATGGGGGCCGTCCTGTGACAGCTGAGCTGCTGCCTGGATTAGGAAGCAGCATTCCCAGTGCTGGAGCCTGATCCACTCCCAGCACCATCAGCGGCCTCAGGCTGAGACGTCTTCCTGCTTTGCATGTCCCCTCCCGACTCCGAGCTCAGCAGGTAATCGGCACATCCTCCACTCAGGAAGAAGCTGGAGAGGAAGGGGAAGAAGGGAGGGCGAAGGGCAGTCCACAGCCCTACCCAGGCGACCTGGAAACCGACCCAAGGAGGGACGCGCAGAGCTGAGGGCCCTAGGCTCACAGCTTGCCTCCAGGAGACTCACAGCTTGCCTCTGGTCGGGGCCCCTGAGAGCCTCCTGCCCCCGCTGCTCTGAGCCCACTGCGCACGGTGCCTACCTTGGCCAATAGGACATCGGCAAGCACAGTGGGAGCAGAGGCTGGATAACAGCTTGTCCTTCAGGGGCCCAGGTGCCATGGTGGAGCCCTGAGGGGACCTGAGCCAGCCCCCAAGCCAGGCCTGCAAGTGGGGCACCAGGGTGATCCAGACAGGCTCAGGTCTAGGAGGCAGTCATTGGAGCAACCCAGGAGGGAGCAGCCCAGATCCCAGGGTCATAAATAGATGAGTGACACTGTTTGGGGCCACGTTGAGGTGGGTTTCTATGTGGTCGTTTATGACCCATAGGCATTGCATTAGCCACAGTCTGAGAGGGTGGATAGTTACCCTGTCTTTCTTTCTTTCTGACTGGGGATTGTACGCAGGGGCACTCTACCCCTGAACCTTATCCCCATCCCTTTTTACTTTTTATTTTGAGACAGGGTCTTGCTTAGTTGCCAAGGCTGGCCTTGAACTTGTGATCCTCCTGCCTCAGCCTCCCTAATGGTTGGGATTACAGGTGTGCATCACCGTGCCTGGCATGTTTGGATGTTTCTGTATGCCAGAACATGAACATGAACTATCACATATGCACTTATAGTCTTGTGTAGTTATAGGCTGACACGCAGTATACCTATCTACAAGTGCACATGACCAAAGTTACGGAAGCCGAGACCCACCTGGTGCACGTGACGTGCAGTCCTACTTTATATTCTTTCTATTTCATTCCACTCTCTTCTGCCTCCTCCCTGTCTCTTTCACTCCTCTGCAGAAGCTACCTGCAACTTACTAATGGCTTGTTACATACAGCCTGAATTCCCCCATCACAGGTTTTGCTGGAGAGAGGGAGGTTCAGGGATGACCAAGGAGTTGCTCCTATGGTGGGGAGCATGTGACAGGTGCATGTTCTGGAAAGGGCCCCAGACTTGTCAGAGGAGGACAAACAACTGTGCTCCACACTCTGCCCTGGTGGTGGCTCCATGGTCCCGATGTCACAGCTCTCAGGTAGTGACCCCGAGTCTCTGTCTCCCGCTACGATTCTTTACCTTTGCTCTGGACACACAGGCAACAGACTCCCTGATCCCAGAAGCAGCTCAAACTGCTCAGTTTCCAACCTTTTTCCATTTCTGTTTTCCTTCTGCCCCCCTCTTTCTGAGTTGGAAGCCCGGAACGTCCCTCTCTCCTTCCCCCAGCTTTATTAAGGCAAAACTGACGAGCACATCAAGTATTTCTGGTGCATAGCAGGCTGCTGTGGCGTGTGTGCCTTGTGAAATAATAAACAGGTGAGTGGACAGGCCGCCACTTCAGAGTGGCCACTGCGCATGTGGGGAGGACACGGAGGATCCGCTGTCTGAGCAGTCTCCCTGTGCACAGCCCACCATAACTGCAGTGCCTGAGATCCCCAGCACGACTTCCTTTCCTTGTTGGTGGCTCCTCGTCTGTCGCCCACCCGTGCTGATCCAGCTGACTCCGCCTGCCACATACCCTCACATGCCTCTCTTACTGGCCTCTCTGCAGTTTTCCCAGGTCGGATCCGCCTAAGTTTCCGCCGGGTCATCACCAGAGCTTCCCTACTAGTTTCCCCGAGTGTAGCTCTGATTTGTCAGATGCCCTTCAAACGTGACAGCAAGAATTTTCCCTGAAAATGACAAGTTGGCTCACCATTGGAATGTGTTTTGATCACTGCAGAATCACATAGACCAGAGACTCTCAGCACGGCCAGGGGCACTTCACAGTCTGCCCCTGTTTCACGTGTGCATCATCTTGTCCCACACGAGTTCCCTGGACGTGCCACAAGCTCAAATCTCTGCACACTTTCCTGCAACATCTCTCCAGATGGCAAACTCCACATCCCCCGCATCGGCCTGGGTCTCACCTTCTCTGGGAGCAGCAACCACAGGCAGGGGCGTGCTGAGCCAGCCCCTCTCCCAGGGCTTCCCATGAGTTCATGTATCTGAGCCCTTCGACGGCCCCACAAGACAGATGCTGCTGCTGTCCTCACCTTACGGATGGGAAACTGTAGCTCAGAGGAGTTGAAAACTGGCCAGAGACCACACGGCTCCTGAAGCGATGTTGCTGATGTTCACACCCAGCAACCTGGCTCCAGAACCCACCCTCACCTTGAGTCCACACTAACCAAACCTTCAATAAAGCCGAGAGTTTGGGGGGAAACCCCTGTGCACACACCTGTGACAGGGCTCTGGGAGCTCAGGCGCTCACGTGCCTGTAGCCAGAATTTTGCCTCAGACATTGCAAACTGCAGCTTGCTGTGGGGGTCCCAGTGGCAGCTAGGCAGATGCACAGGCTCCACTAGTGGGCTGACATCCGCTGACCACAGCCCCTCTCTCCCACTTGGTTCTTTTGCCCTTAGAAGCTTCTGGTCCTTCAGCTTCCCCAGACATGCCCATGGTCTCCACAGCATGCATACCCTGGGTCATAGTTTTCTACAAGCTGATTCAACTCAGGACCCCTAACCCTTTCCCTTAGTCTCTCTCTCTGTGTTACTTAGGTTGAAAGTTCAAATAATTATTTTTTTATTTGCAAATAATTTCAAACTTATAGAAAAGTTGCAGCAACGAGACAAAGAAGCCCTGTGTGCTTCTGACTGGGATATGCTTTTTGTTAGTACTTTGCTGCTTTGTTTTTACTTTATCCTTTGTTGTCTCTCATATAAACATGTTCCCGAGCCATTTCAGAGTAGATTGCACCCATCTCGGTCCTTTACCCTCAGACGACACTTCAGCGTAAGGACAACCTTATGTAAGCACACTCTTACTCTCTTACGTAACCAAGAACAAGGACACTGACTTACATAACCATAACCAAGCACAGTTATAAATTCAGGAAACAAAACATTTTCTTTAAATTCATCTAATCCTCCGTCTACATTTTAGTTTTGTCAATGGAACCAACACAGCCTTCGTATTTCTTTTCCTCTCAGACTCAAGGTCCTGTCTTGGCCTGGGTGTGGCCGGGGTAACTGTCATGTTTCTCCTTCAACCCAGGACGCTCTGGGCCTCTTTCTACCTCATAGCACTGGCATTGTGGGGCTGGGGACCGCCCCCCTACAACTGTCCAGCAGCAGGCCTCCACTTGGGGTGAGTCTGTGGTTTTCTTGTGATGAGATGAGGAGACCCTACAGGGGACATGTTGTCCTGCTCAAGTATCACCTCCTAGGACTCTGGATAGCCACCTGGTCCTCATTAGTTCTGTTATTTTTGACCCCTGGTATAGGTGTTTTCTGACTTATCCACTTTTTAGTGACTTATAGTTACTTTTTATTTTCGTGCAAGTAACAAGCTTTCTGGAGAGGACAATTAGACCAGGCTGCTCTCTTGCTCCACCCTGTTTCCACTCCAGCCCTGGACCTAGCGGGACGGGTCATGTTCCCTAGCGGGCGGCCTCTCCCTGTTCACACTGCGACCTGCACAGCCCAGCTTTGTACAAGACACCTGGCTTCCTTCCAGCCTCATCCCTGGCCCTCGTCATCATGGTGGCAGCTGGTGGCTCTGACAATGTTCTGTCCGTTTTGGTCTTTGTCCACCGAACCTGTGGTCTCAGGGAGGATGAAGCGCTGTCTTCCCACCTTGGCACTTGGGACTCTGTGCAGCTTGTTCTAAAACAGGTTCTCAGTCTTGGCTCCAGAATGAGGTAGAATCTGTAATGTGGTGTGTTTGGCAGAATAACGGCCCCTGTTCTGATCCCTGGAAACTGTGGGCTCTGCCTCACACAGCGAAGGGGACTTCAGAGATGCAAGTGCGTCAAGGATCTTGAGATGGGGAGGTGGCCTTGGACCACTGGGTGACCTAATGCAATCACCAGGGTCCTTGTGGGAGGGAGGCAGGAGGCCAGGGAACGGGAGACGGGGTGCTGCTGGTGCTGCGGGTGGAGAAGGGGTCAGGAGCCTGTGAAGGTGGGCAGTGCCAGAGGCTGGAGAGGGCCAGACCACCCACCCCAGTCCCTCCAGGGGGAGCAGAGCCCTGCCTGTGCCTTGACCTCACCACCCAGGACCCATTTGGGAACATCTAACTCCCAGAATGGTGAGATACTGCGCTCTGGGGTTTGGTATCCACTCTGATTGTGGTCACCGGCTCCAGCAGCAGCCGGGAGCGAGTGTGCCTGCCTGGGGGGCAGGGCCCCTCCCGACCGCTGCTATACCAGGGCTTGACCACGAGGCTTCCTCACCTGCACAGGGACTCCCCTCGCCCAGTTTCCTCCCGCTCTCCCCATGAGGACTCTCTGATGGCTTCCTACCCTCCAGGCTTCTTGCAAAGCCCCAGGCCCCAGCCTGGGCAGCCACAGATGTGGCCAGCTCCCCTGTCCTCGGAGGGAAGTGTCCTCCAGCGTGGGTCTCCCCAGCTGTTCAGGGGGATGATTCGGAGACATGCTGCTTCTGCACATGCCCCGCGAGGTGTTATGTGCCCCAAACGAAGGCAGGGAGATGCCCACCCCCAAGTCCTGTGACTGCGCAGGTCAAAGCTGGGAAGGCAGCAGGCAGCCAGGCATTGCCAGGGAGACTGGGGGCTGCACTCTGTCCTGCAGGGTGCAGAGGCAGAGCCCAGGCACTTGCTGGACTTGCAAAATAAAGCAAGAGCAATGGGGACCCGAGGTGGCAGGGTGGCAGCAGCAGCCCTTTCTCATCCCGCCTAGCTCAGCCCACACAGAGCACTGCTCCAGGAACAGGAAGGCCCACTGCAGACCTCGCCAGCCTGCATTGGCGTCTGACTGTGTGCAAGGCAGAGAGTGCCGTGGAAGGCCCAGTCCACGAGTGACGCTGACCTCTGCTCCTGCAGCAGCCACTGGCGTCCCATTGTATGACGGTTTGATGCTCATTTTTTCTCCTCTGGGAATAGCTTACCCCTCATTGTCAATAACCCACTGTGCATCCAGGAGTAGAGGGAGACAGTTCCTGAGCTGTGCAGGTCATTGTCCCACAGACACGAAGCAAAGCTGGTGGCAGGCAGGAAGCAGTGACCGCAGGGAGGGAGGTCCTTCCGCCTGGGGACAGCAGGGGCTGGACAAGCCATAGGACTCAGGGCCTGGGTTCATCCCAGCTGGCCTTGCATGTGCCCTGTGACTTGCCCAAGACCCTGGCTATTCCACGCAAGACTGGAGGCCACCCCAGTGTGCTGAGGGAGCTCAGGGCTGTCTTTGCTCCCAACAGCAACCCGTGGGGCAGGCAGCCTACTTCTTATCTGGCCTTGAGAAGTGAGCAGTCCAGGTGACATAGGAGGTGACAGCTCTCAGAGCCCAGAATCCAGGTGACATGGTTAGTAGGTGACGGTGCTCAGAGCCCAGAGTCCAGGTGACGTGGTTAGTAGGTGACGGTGCTCAGAGCCCAGAGTCCAGGTGACGTGGTTAGTAGGTGATGGTGCTCAGAGGCCAGAGTCCAGGTGACATGGGCAGTAGGTGACGGTACTCAGAGCCCAGAGCACTGGCAGGTTCTGTGGGGTAAAGCAAGGTGCCCAGGAGCACCTGCCCTTCCACATGCCCTGCTGCTCCTTATGGCTGGGCTCTGCTCCGTGGTGGCCTTGTGAACTCTGGTCCACAGTCTGCCAAGGAGAGGCTTTGGGGATGATGCCCAGAGGCAAAGCATGCTCTTGAGTCTGTGCATCCCTAGAGGGGAGGGAATTTTTCTCCACTGCTGGGGGAAGCATGTGGGAGGAGCACCTCCAGCATCCTGAGGTGCATCTCTGTCAGGAGAGGAGGGAACGCTTACTCGGCTCACAGGTTTAGGGATGAAGAGAGGATGTCCAGACCTCTGCCTTTCCCAGTGCCTCCCATGGTTCGATTGGAGCCATGTGCTGGTTTGGAAACTCGACTGTGAGCAGAGGTGGGTGGTGTCACTCCAAGGCAGAAGCTGGCTGGAGGGGTTGGAGCACCCACTTCGTCCCTGGGGACCTTGAAACTCCTTTCAAGCCCTGAAGCTCCCTGAGCTTCTGAGTCACCAGGTGGAGTAGCAGCCTTGTCCTGTCAACCTACATCAAATTTTGCTGAAGCATGAGATCGAGGTTGGTGCCAGGGCCCTGGGATTCCAGGGCTTACTCGTCGTGGAGGAGCAGTGCAGCCTATCCTGACCAATCCACCCAATGACTTTTCTTCAAGAAGCATTAGAAAGGATGACTCTGATCATTTTGATTCCTGTTATTCTGCTGCCTGATTCTCATTCGTTTTAGTTGATTCTAAATTCATTCCAGAGAGGAAGGCAAAAGCATTACTGTTGCTTTTGCTTCCCCAGGGTCAATACCCAGACCTCTGCCCAAAGCACTAAGGCACGTATGAGCTCTCACAGGCCCGTCTTCCTGCTGCAGCTGTACAAATTTGGGATGACATAGACGGAAGGCATATCACAGACAAAGCTACCTCATATATATTCAATGCTGGGGGAGCTCAGTCCAGAACACACTGGACCTGGGCAGGGTCACTTCTCTGGTTCCCAGGATTCCCGGAGGAACAGCACGGTGAGACCAGGGAGCTAATGCTCTCTGATGGCTCACATAGGGCGCTCAGTTATGCCAAGTATTTTGCACTGCACACTACAAATTGTTATCATCTACTTTTATTTGCATTATTTAATAAAAACAGTTAGTATAATTACTTCATAAATTACTATTTATACATTATCTCATTTAGTCGTCAAAAAAAACCCCAGGATGGCCTCTTTGTTAGCCCATTCCATTGAAGAGGAAACTGAGGCTTGGTGAGAAAATGTGCCAAAGTTACATGGGTGGTCAGCAGGTGGCACCCAGAGCCGGCAGGCTGATTCCAGCGCTGAGCTCTAACTCAGGCCTGCACCTGCTGAGGCCCTGGCCCTGGAGGCCAAGGGCTGAGCCTCAGAGGGGTGGCGGGTTGCAGCTGGAGCTTACAAATGGGGCTTTTCACTTTGACTCAGAATCCTAGATCCTTTCTTGTGTCTTTTTCCTTCTCATATGAGAGGCTTAGCTGTGGCCTTGGAACAAGATGACCCATAGGTAGAATTCGGCTTCTGGGGGATCCCTGGGATCACTCTGTCTTCTGTCTGTGTCATCCTGGGGGCTTTCCAGGGTCTCTTCTGCTCTGGATGGTGGTGCCCTGCCCTGAGTGGCTATAGTGTCTGCCCCTCAGAGGGAGCCGGTGACCAGACCCGGAGCTGCTCCCTCGGACACGGTCCCATCCCTTCTGAGGGTTGCAGGGAGCACCCCTCCTCTCTCAGCTGCACAGAGGAATCTGATGTGCGGCTTCAACACCCCTGGAGGGAAGATGGCCAAAGCCTTGGTCCGGGCCTGGGGACCTCACTGCACTGGCCGAGGCAGGGCGTGTGTCCCAGCTTGTTATTAAAGACTTTGCAAGGATGTAAGGCAGTCCTTGTGGTGCCTCCACCACTGTCATTTGCTGGAACTGTCCCCTTCTGGGTTAGCACCCAGTGAGCACTGAGAGAGACCTGAGGCCAGCTGGAGGCTGGCTGCTGACCCCTCGCCTCTCCAGTGCTGTTGAGCTCCCTCTTGCCTGGCTGGAATGGTCATTTTCTAGCTACTGTCACTTAAGCTGCTGTGACAAGGCTCATGATACCCTGGAGTGACATTCAGCTGCTAAATGCCCACATCACCATGACAGTTATAAACACTCTGGAACACTTCCGTACTGACTGGCAGGCAGGCAGAGCCGTCAAGCTCCCCTGGACCCCACCCATCTCTGCAGCTTCCTCAGACCCTTGCCCTGGCCCTCCTTACCCAGCAACCCAGGGAGGAGCCGGGAGAGCAAGCTGGCTCCAGGGCTGCCGCCTGTCCCCGTTCTGATATTTCTGTGCTCCGCTGGTACCTTCTTTAAATGTTTGAAGATCACCTCCACAGATCCCTGTGCCATTAGTACTGTTACTTAGCTAACGTGGACCTTGCGATACCTGTGAATCAATGTAGTTTTACATCCACTCACTTAGAGGCAAACAGCTGACAGGCTCCAGGTTTCCTTGGAACGATACCAGCCATGCTCTCAGCCAGGCAGGGCCCCATGTCCCCCATCTCCAGTGTATTTTTCCAGCAGTACCAAGGAGAACAGGCAGGGCCAATGTGGCTTGCTAGCTCATGACTATCAAGTCCCAGCACCATGAGCTGCAAGAGAATCTCCTGCACTGGACCTGGAGAGACCCGCGTCATGTTCGAAGGCATCTTAATTAGGAGCAGTTGCCCTTGGCTGAGGGCATTTCCAGAACTTCCACACGCTCTTGCCGGGTGCCTTGCTCACCAGAAGGTGATCCAGGGCTCCCAGAAAGGGAGGACTGAGAAGCAATCCTGGGAAGAATCTGCATTCCAGGACAGGCTCCCCAGCCCTTTTGCAAGGTGGACAGCATTTCCTGGGAAGCTGTGTGCAGGTCACTCGCCCTCCAGTGCATTTCCCACCTCCCCAGCTCTGCCCCAGATCACAGGCTTTGCAGCCACCTGCACGGCCTCCTCGTCCACTGGCCTCTAGGTAGTTAAAGCCAGTGGGCTGTGCTGGTGGGCTGTGGGAAGTATGGACAGGACGCCAGGGATGCTCCCCTCTTTCTTGCAGAGCGCTGGCTGGACAGTGTCCCTTGGGGGCCGAGTCCTCCACCGTCAAGTCTCCTGTGAGTTTCCTGGGCTCTGGCCTCTTCCTCCTCCTCACCTGACTTACAGCCCTCATGGGGCAGGGGTTTCCTGCCCAGGGGTCTCTCCGTGCCACGTGATCTCCTCTGTCCCTCCAGCCCTCCTCAAATTAAACTCCCTCTGGGGGCTCCCAGCTGTGGCTCCCGACCTGCTGACCATCTGCACACTGCACCCACTGGGAACACGGCCCTGCGCCAGGCACGAAGGGACACAGTAGGTGCCTGTGAGAGGGACCTGCCTGGGGCTACTCGGAGGCCTGGGGCTCACCCAGCTCGGATGTAATTTTGCTCTTGCTCCCGAGACACGGAGGCTGTGAGTGCGGATGGGAGCCTGCCACCTGAGCTCCTGAAGCAAAGAAATGCTCGGGGCTGGGCCGCGTGCTCTGGTCACAGCCAATGTCAGTGCTCCAGGCTCCTCGGTGAGGCTAGGGAGAGCTCTGCCCCGGGGGTTTCCAGCCGTGGCCTTGCAGGGCCTGATTTCCTGAGTCTTTCACACTCCACAGCCAACGCAGAGGATTCCGCCAGCAGAGTTCAGCTCCTGGTTTCGCTTTCATCATCAAAATCTTCTGTGGACATCATGATTAGCCTTATATTTAAAGTTGGGGACATGTCACCTTGTCTTTGGCAGCCGAGCACGGCTTGACGGGAGGATAGTGGTCCACAGGCCACCCTGAGATACGCCGCAGTTCCAGGGAGCTCAAGGGAGAGATGGGGACCTCTGGAACTGTGGCCTGGTGGAGCCTGCAGGGAGGTGGCCGGCAGGGAGGTGGCCCGCAGGGCTGGGAAGCAAGGCTCTGGAGCCACTCACATTAAGAATTGCTGCCTCCACTAGAAACAGTGGAAAATGTGGTTAAGTCACGCAAATTTTGCAATTTATATTAGGGGGCTGTGATGAGATGACACTGGTTTATTCATGAAATCAGCAAGTATTGACTCCTAAGCACCCAACACGGTACATGATGGACAGGCTTGCATGAAAGGTGGCGTCCAGCTTTCGGGTGCTGTTTGACATCTGCACCCTCAGATCATCTAGTGGGTGTTTGCTGATTGGATACAAGGCATGGACTCATAAATAAAACATACACTTTAAAACTTCAGAATAATGATACTTACCTTATACGAGGGATCCTCCTGCGGGTGCTGCCTCCCCTGGACCCACTGCTGGCTCCGGGAGAGCCGGCTGGAGCACTCAGCCTTCTTCCTCACCCACTCACTTCTTTTTCTTGTACTTTCTTTGTATTTTTAACTTAGTCTCATCAGAGAAGGTGGCTAGAGCTTGTTGGCTCTCACAGTTCTGGATGTTTGGAATGTCCCCAGATCTGGAGCATTCAGGGTGGCTTTTCTTGCCAACTGTGTTCTCAGAGTTATGTAATCGCTGCCCATGTCTCTGTGTCCCCCGCCGAACAGACTCATTCTCAGGATGGCTTTGAGCACATTCACTCTTTCCAAGAGCAGGTCACATCTTACTGACCATAAGAACAGGACTCAAGGTCACCTGTACATCCTCCTCATGCGCGCACCGTGCATGTTCACACCTAGAGCTGTTTTGTACAAAGCACCCATGCCAGCGGCCCCTTACCACTGCAAGATGAAGCATTTGCAGGAATGTGGCTTCCACACCGAACACGTCTGCTAGGGGCTTACCAACACGGAGCCCCTTCCCTCCAGCCGGGGGCACTCTGCTTGCACCTGACTTTGCAGGCTTCTGACTCAAGCCAGTGTCCTCTCTTGGGATGCAAGGGGCACACACATTGTGGCATCGAGGACGCAGCTTTGCTCTCCCTCCCTTTAGCCATGTGAGTTTGGTGGGAAAGGCCAGGCTTCACTCTTGTTGCAACAGGGCTAACGAGTCGGACTTCTCTTGAAATGCTGCTGGCATTTTCATGGCTTTTTGTCAATTTGGTGAAATTCAGTTTGGGGGCACTGTTGTCAACCTTTCCCTCCATCACTGGCCCCATGTGTCCCCATTTACACTTGAGATTTGTCCACCATTCTGTTTATGCCACCAGTCTAAATACACCACCTTAATCACTGGATTTTACACTTCAATTAATCTGTGTTAAACCACAGATGTGTTTTTATGAATTGGGAATAGAATGCCAACACAACAGAAACCACAGCTACTGAAAAATACAAATGAAACATACAGGGTTTATATAAATACATCGGCCGATATTAATTCCACCCTAAAAACTGAATGTTGGCTGAAAATAAAACCCCAAACCATCTGGTCGTCCTAATGCCCACATAACTTTTAAATGGTAATGATTATTAAGAACATAATGTACTTTCTCAGATAATCATAATTAATCTTGGATTCAAATGTATGATATATAATTTCACTGCTCTTTCTCTGCAGCTGTCAAATCATCTGCCGTCTAGCTGGATATCATCTAGCAGGGAGCAGGGTCCTGGGTGCAGAAGGAAAGCTGCAGGCAGAGTTCAGTTGGCTGGAGAAATAGAATTTGATGAGGTGGGTGGTAAGGGCAGGGTCCTGCAGCTCCTCAGGCCTGGGAGCGCGGTGCGTGAGGCTTGTTTGGGGGGGAAAGTCAGAGTGGAGGATGGTCTGAAGAGTGTAACTCTGGAGACCAACAAATTCCCCAGAGAGCTGTAGACATTCACCTGGGAGGAGATGATGGCTTAGAACAGTGGCAGAGAGGGGAAGAGAGGAGGAGACTACAGGTGGGGACTTCATTATAAACTGCTTGTGTAAACATGAGTGTCCATGGCAGGGGATAGGAGGAAAAACTAAAAAGAAGGGAGTATCAAGAATGGTTGCTTATGGGTAAGTACCAAGGAGTGGGACAGGTGGGTCATGTGGAGATTCCATTTCTAGTCCTCGGAGGAAGCTCCATACCGCTTTCCAGGCTGGTGACACTAATTTCTAGTCCCACCAATGGATAAGTGTCCCTTTCCCCCGGCACCCTCACCAGTATTTTTTATTATTTGTGTTCTTGATAATTGCCATTCTGACTGGAGGGAGATGAAATCTAAATGTAGTTTTGATTTGTAGTTCCATGATTGCTAGGAATGTTGAACACTTTTTTATGTGTTTTATTGACCACTTGTAGTGCTTCTTTTGAGAAATGTCTGTGTAGTTCTTTTACCCATGTATTTATTATGGTATTTGTATCCCATCCCTTGGTATTTATACAGAAGATCTGAAATCAGCATAGTATAAGGATACAGCCACATGGATGTTTATAGCAGCTCAATTCACAATAACCAAGCACTGAACCAGGCTAGGTACCCACTGAAAGATGAATGGATTTAAAAAATGGGGCAGATATACACAGTGGAGTTTTACTCAGCCATAAAGAAGAATGAAATGATGGCCTTGGCTGGTAAATGGGTGGAACTGGAGAACATCACACTGAGTGAAATAAGCCAAACTCAGAAAGCCAAGGATCCATGTGCTGCTGAGAAAAAAAGTGTATTTACTTGTGTAATCAATTTTTTTCCAGCAGCAATGGATCCTTCTCTAATACAGACCCTATGTTATGACACAAAGCAAGTCTTATCAAATACCAAAAAATAGAGATACTACCCTGAATTCTATTAGACCATAATGGAATGAAATTAGAAATCAATGATAAAATAAAAAATAGAAGCTACTCCAACACCTGGAGACTAAATAATACACTATTGACTGACGCATGGAGTCATCAGGGAGCAGATTAAAAAAAATTCTTAGAGGTAAATGAGAACTCTGATACAACATATCAAAATCTCTGGGACACTATGAAGGCAGTGCTAAGAGGAAAGTTCATTGCATTGAGTTCATTCATTAAAAGAAGAAAAAGTCAACAAATAAACAATCTGACATTATATCTCAAAGCTCTAGAAAAAGAAAAACAAATCAACACCAAAAGAAGAAGACAAGAAATAATTAAAATCAGGGCTTAAATCAATGAAATTGAAACAATGACAACAACAACAAAAATTCAAAAAATTGACATAAAAAGCTGGTTCTTCGAAAAATAAATAAAATTGATAAACCCTTAGCTATCCTAATGAAAAGGAGAGAGAAAACTCAAATTACTAAAATTCAAGATGAAAATGAAAATATCATGACAGACACTTTTGAAAGATAGAAGATAATTAGAAACTATTTTGAAAATTTGTACTCCAGTAAAATAGAAAATTCCAAAGACACCAATAAATTTCTAAATGCATATGATCTGCCCAAACTGAATCAGGAGGACATACACAACTTAAACAGATCAATTTCAAGCAAGGAAATAGAAGGCACCATCAAAAGCTTACCAAGAAAAGCCTGGGACCAGATGGATTCTCAGCTGAGTTCTATAGGACCTTCAAAGAAGAATTATTACCAATACTCCTAAAATTATTCCATGAAATAGAAAAGGAGGGAACCCTACCAAACTCATTCTATGAGGCTAGTATCACCCTAATTTCAAAACCAGACAAAGACACATCAGAGAAAGAAAATTTCAGACCATTATCCCTGATAAATATTGACATGAAAATTCTCAATACAATTCTGGTAAATCACATACAAAAACATATTAAAAAGATATTACACCATGATCAAGTGGGTTTCATCCCAGGTATGCAAGATTGGTTCAACATACAGAAATCAATAAACATAATTCATCACATCAATAGACTTAAAGACAAGAATCATATGATTATCTCAATAGATGCTGAGAAAGTATTTGACAAAATATAGCATCTCTTCATGTTCAAAACACTACAAAAATTAGGAATAGTAGGAACATACCTCAACATTGTAAAAGCTATCTATGCTAAAACCAAGGCCAACATTATCCTAAATGGAGAAACACTGGAAACATTCCCTCTAAAAATGGGAACAAGACAGAGATGCCCTCTTTCATTACTTCTATTCAACATAATCCTTGAAACTCTAGCCATTAGACAATCAAACAGACAAAAGAAATTAAAGGGATATGAATAGGAAAAGAAGAACTCAAACTATCATTATTTGCTGATGACATGATTCTGTACTTAAAGGGTCCAAAAAATTCCCCCAGAAAACTTCTAGAATTAATAAATGAACTCAGCAAAGTAGTAGGATATAAAACCAATACCCATAAATCAAATGAATTTCTATGTATCAGTGATGAATCCCCTAAAAGAGAAATTAGAAAAACTATACCATTCACAATACCCTCAAAAAAAAATAAAGTAGGAATCAATTTAACAAAAAAGGTGAAAGACCTCTACATGACACTAAAGAAAGAAATTGAAGACCTTAGAAGATGGAAAGATCTCCCAGGCTCTTGGATAGGCAGAATCAGTATTGTCAAAATGGCCATACTACCCAAAGTGCTATACAGATTTAATGGGATTCCAATTAAAATCTCAACATGATTCCTTATAGAAATAGAAAAAGCAATCATGAAATTCATTTGGAAAATTAAGAGACCCAGAATAGCCAAAGTAATCCTTAGCAAGAAGAGGGAAGCAAGAGGCATCACAATACCAGACCTTAAACTATACTACAAAGCTATAGTAATAAAAATGGCACCAAAATAGACATGTAGACCAATGGTACAGAATAGCAGACACAGAGACAAACCCACGTAAACACAGTTAACTTATACTAGACAAAGTTGCCAAAAACATACATTAGAGAAAAGACAGTCTCTTTTCAACAGATGGTGCTGGGAGAACTGGAAATCCATATGCAGCAAAGTGAAACTAAACCCCTATCTCTCACCATGCGCAAAACTCAACTCAAAGTGGATTAAGGACCTAGGAATTAGACCAGAGAACCTGAACTTAAGAGAAAAAAAAATAGCCCCAAACCTTATCTCATCAGATTAGGCCCCAACTTCATTAACAAGACTCCTAAAGCACAAGAAATAAAATCAAGGATCAATAAATGGGATGGATTCAAACTAAAAAGCTTCTTCCCAGCAAAAGAAACAATCAATGAGGTGAAGAGAGGGCCTACATTTGGGGAGCAAATTTTTGCCACGTGCACATCATAGAGCACTAATCTCCAAGATATATAAAGAACTCAAAAAACTTAACACTAAAAACCAAACGAACCAATCAATGAATGGGCTGAACAGACACTTCTCAGAAGAAGATATACAATTGATCAACAAATAAATGAAAAAAATGTCCAACATCTCTAGCAATTAGAGAAATGCAAATCAAAACTACTCTAAGATTTCATCTCATGCCAGTCAGAATGGTAGTTATCAAGAATACAAACAATAATAAGTGTTGGCAAGGATGTAGGGGAAAAGGCATGCTCATACATTGCTGGTGGGACTGCAAATTGGTGAAACAATCTGGAAAGCAGTATGGAGATTCCTTAGAAAACTTGGAATGGAACCATCATTTGACCCAACTATCCCACTCTTCAGTCTATATTCAAAGGACTTTGAAACAGCATACTGCAGTGACACAGCCACTTCAATATTTATAGCAGCTCAATTCACAATAGCTAAACTGTGGAACCAACCTAGATGCCCTTCGATAGATGGATAAACTGTGGTATATATACACAATGGAATATTAATCAGCATTAAAAGATAATAAAGTTATGGCATTTGCAGGTAAATGAATGGAGTTGGAGAACATCATGCTAAGTGAAGTAAGTCAATCCCCCAAAACCAAAGGCCGAATGTTCTCTCTTATAAGTGGATGCTGATCCATAATGGGGGAGGGGGCATGGGAAGAATGGAGGGACTTTGGTCAAAGGGAGGGAAGGAAGGGGATGGGACATGGGGGCAGGAAAAATGGTGGAATGCAATGGACATCAATGCCCTAGGTACATGTATGACTGAACATATGGTATGACTCTATATTGTGCACAACCAGAGAAGCGAAAAGTTGTGCTCTATTTGTGTAAAATGAGTCAAGATGCATTCTGCTGTCACATATACCTAATTAGAATAAATAAATTTAAAAAATTATATTCAAAGCACAAAAAAGATTACCTATAGTTCTATACCTGCTTTTTTAAAATATATTTTTAGTTGTAGATGGACACAAATATCTTTATTTTACTTATTTATGTTTATGTGGTCCTGAGGATTGGACCCATTGCCTCCTGCATGCGAGGTAAGTGCTCTACCACTGAGCTACAATTCCAGCCCTATCTATACCTGCTTTTAAAAAAATAAACATTATAAATGTTTCTCCAAAAACTGAAAATAGGGCTGGGGATAGCTGAGTACTGTGGCACATGCCTGTAATCCCAGCAGCTCGGGAGGCTGAGGCAGGAGGATTGCAAGTTTAAAGCCAATCTCAGCAACAGCATGGTGCTAAGCAACTCAGTGAGACCCTGTCTCTAAACACAACACAAAATAGGGCTGGGGATGTGGCTCAGTGGTTGAGTGGCCCTGAGTTCAATATCTGGCACACCTAAAAAAAAGGGCTGGGGATGTAGCTCAGTGGTTAAGTGCCCCGGGGTTCAATCCCCAATACCTAAATCAATGTATAAAAGATTATCACTTCCTTTAAAAAAAGAGTCAGCTCCAGGGATGGTTGCACATTCTAGTGTTTTCCAGTAAGGAAATGTGTAAAATGTCTGGCATCCCTCAGAAAGGCACAGAGGTCTTCTTCTCAGCCCTGGTTTATAAGGAAATGGCAGCTTGGTCCAACTGAGGAAGGTGGCTGCAGGCAGGAGACTGTCAGCAAAGCTTCTGGGAGGGCTCTGCCTTAGGTCCTGGTGCCAGCTCGGCCACAGGCTCCCTCTGAACCCTGCTCAAGTCCCTTCCCTTCCCTAGGACTGTGTGTCTGACATTTAGGTATTTTTAGGTATTTCTCTAGAAATAGCAGAGGAAAGGAAGAAAGAAAGAAAGAGAGAGAGAGAGAGAGAGAGAGAGAGAGAGAGAGAGAGAGAGAAGAAAGAAAGAAAAGAAAGGAAAGAAAGAAAGAAAGAAAGAAAGAAAGAAAGAAAGAAAGAAAGAAAGAAAGAAAGAAAGCCAGTCAAAGATCGAATGTTTTCTCTTATGCGAGGAAAAGCTGGAGCAGAGTAAGGGGAGGGGAAGGGGATCTGTGAAGACAGAAGGGAGATCAGTGGAGCAGAAGGAGGGGTGGAGGGAGGGAGGAGGGACCAGGAAAAAGCAGGAGCAGTGGGCTGAAGTCCACCACACCTGCCACCTGCAGGTAGGGGTACACAGGTAACCCCACCTTTATGCATATCTATAAAGCACCAGAGCACCACTAGTTGTTTATCAAAAAACAATTAATACATAAAATGAATACCAGGAGAGCAGAGGAAGGGGAACAGGGGGTGGAGGAGTGGAGGGAAAAAGGCAGCACTGGGGATTGAAATGGAGCCAATCATGTCCCACGCATGAGTGACCATGTCAAAATGGGCCCACCATTGTATAATCATTATAATAAAATCATTATTTTTTTTTTTAAAAAAAAGAATGGCTCCTTGCTTTTGAAATGGAAAACACGGGTAGGCAAATGGGTTTTGAGGAATAATAATACCCGTGGCTTTGGACATCTTGAATTTATGTACAGGATAGCCAGGCTGCTCCAGGCATGGATAATCAAGGCTTAGGATATAAAAGTGATTGGAATTTCCTATTAGGGAATTGTCACTTGGCCTGAGATTGTATCGAGGAGAGAATTGAATCCATGCAAATGTGAAATCCCCGGGAAGGAGGGGCCCTATAAGCAGAGGAAGCAGACCACAGAACCACTGGGGACACCTGTTTTCAGCCAGTGGCAGAGCCACCAGGAAGGAGCAGTCAGAGGAAAGACGTACCGGTGTCCTGTGGAATTTCAGGAAAGAAGTCTCTAGAAAACAGGAGTAATGACCTTGCCCTGAGTTTGAGTGACTGTCCATGGAAGGGGGGCCTGTGGCCTCACAGTGACAGCTGGCTCTACCTGCCTACCAAGAGCAGTGCTAACCTGGTGAGTGGCGGCTGCTGTGGGCTGCATCTGAGTGTGACTGGGGAGCAGGAGGGACCTGTGGGTGCAGTTGATTACCAAAACACAGAAGCAGAGCCACAAATTAACATGTTTTTAAATAGAACATGGAGCCTGACGTGAGGCTCTGTGGGAGCTAACACACAAACTCACGGGCCCTTCCAGGAATGTGCAAAGAACCCACTTTTCCTGTTTGTCCCTTACAGCTGTTTACTGCAGACAGTGTACCAGCTGCAGAGCCTGCTCATCTCAGAGAGCAAGCCCAGGCTGATGGGGATCGAGCTGCCCTCAGGAATGCCATGGCTTCCTGGACACCAGTCTTGCTGGAGCAGTGGGCCCGCCATCCCCAGCCAGGATACGGCTCTGGAGCTCAGTGCTTGCTGGCCCTGGTAGGAGGGCAGCTGCTCCCCCTTTACCCTGTGCCTCTACTTACTGGGCGGATAACTTCCCCAGATGGATCCTATAAACACCTGGCGTCTAAGACCAGATGGCTGTGCCCACTGTCTACCAAGTGGCTGGTTGCTTTCACACCCGCAGCAGCACCAGGAGCTGAGGTCCCTCCTCTGCACCCAGCAGCCATGGCTGACCCAGCATGCCTCTCCCTCCAGTGATGAAGGCTCAGGAGCCCTTGCCTCCTCTTACTTCACACCCTCCCCCTCGGAAGTCCACCTCCTCACATATTCCTCAAACACTGTGGAATTTATTTCTACCCACTTTGCACAATGCTAGGCATAACAGATCTACAGGTCTGCATCTCTTACACACTAATGTCGTGTCATTTAGAGTTCAAATAGCAGATTGCCCTCTGAGAGCTGGCCCAGGTCCCGGGTTGTGTTTCTAAGTAGGGGAGCTCTCTGAAGTGCAAAGAACTGGCTTCACCCAGAGTAGTGAGGGAGACGGTGTTCAGCAGAAGAGGTGGCATGTGGCTGCTGCTCCCCAGATATTTGTGGGTGGAAGGAGTGAGGCCCTCCTGAAGAGAGATGTGGAAATAAGTCTTTTTCCTCTGCTCTGAGAGGTCTCCAAAACAATCAAGGTTTTTGCAAAAGGTGGACATTACAGCTGTATTCACTGAGATAAAATGACAGATTCAGAGTTAGCAGGAGGAAAAATCACGATTATTCTTTGAAAATGTGTTCCCTGTGGAACAAGCTCAGTATGAACTCAGCTTTTCTGAGAGCTGGGACAGTGGTTTCCACTAAAGAGTGTTCTGTTCAGCTCCTCAATCCAACTCCTTTTTTAAACACAAAAGACTCACTGAGATATAATCCACCTCCATAAAAATCACACTGTGAAAGGGCACAGTAGGTGGGCTTTGGTATATGAGGAGCCTGCAACCATCACAGCTACCTGATTGTCACCAGCCCACAAAGAAGCCCATTCCTGTCAGCAGCCACTCGGTTCTCACTCTTGGAAACTACAGATCCTCCCTGAGGCTCTCGGGGCTCTCTGAGTCTAGATGTTTCTCATATATGCGGTCACATAGAAGGTGGATTTGTGTCTGGCCTCCATCGTTGGGTACTGTTTTCAGGTCTGTGTGTGTTTGAGACTTCCAAAGCTGGGCTGTGCCTTCAAGCTCATCTAACCCAGAGGCCTCCAACCCTGTGGGCATGTTGGGCTGGGGAAATCTTTACTTTGTGATTGTCCTATACATCAAAAGCTGTTCAGTACCACTTAGTCCTTTACCCTCCAGAGACTGGTAGCATGACCTCCTGCTTTGGAGACAACAACAAAAGAGTCCATTCCATATATTGCTAATGTCCCTAGTGGGGAATCACTGTTGGTTGAGACCCACCAAACTACCCGAACCTCATCTCAAATCATGCCCACTCTCATCACTATGAAGTGAATCAACACGCAGCTAGCTTGTGGCCAAGAGAGGAGCCAGGGCCTTAGCTCCTCAACCCTGCTTTCTGTAATATGGGCAATATACAGTCCAGATTCATCTTTACTGAAATCTGGCTGCTTTTTATCCAAATAGCATTTTCTTAAAGCTATGATTTTTAAAGTTCAACATGTAAACAAGTCATCTGAAGGGCTTGTTACAACACAGATTGCTGGGCTTCAGCCCCAGAGATTTTGATTCAGGAGCTACATGGGGGAAGAGGCAGTTACAAGAATTTGTATTGCTCTCAGTTTCCGAGGAGATGCAGGTCTGGAGGTTGTACTTTGAGAACTGCTGTCTGAGGGTACTCATCCTACACTTGGTTATGCACCAAGAGTTTTGAACACATTCTCTGCAGCAGGAAGGAAACATAACTGTGAGACGTGATGGTAAGAGGATGTTGTGAGTACGCAGAATACGAAGAGAAGAGATACTTCCTCCATTTCTGTTCACTTCTGTATTTCTATCATCTTGAAGTGGGATCGACACAGAGGGGTTTCCAGAAACACTTGTCAAATGAAGGGAAGTGTTTTCAGCCATAGGGATTCTCAGGTTAGTCAGCAGCATAAGTCACGTGTTTCTGCTGGCTGTGTCTCAACACCACATCACTTCTGCTATTACTTTTTTTTTTTAACAAAAATACCCTTAACCTCTTTCTAAGGAAAATATTTGCAATCCTAGTTTGGATGTGTTACTTATATCTTTTAACACATTAAATAAATATCTCAGGAAGATCCATTTACTACCTATGGTCCTCCTGCTTGCCACGGGGTGCTCATGTGCAGACTTCAGGACGCCATGCTGGACCACAGCCAGTTTTTAATTGGGTCCAAGGTGGTCTGACATTTCCATGAATAATCATGAATTCCCCTAAGCCCTTTCTCATTGAGAGCTGCTCCTTCCAGGTCAGGGGTGAGGCAAAGAGGGACGCAGCTCCCAAAGCTCTTGCCACATGCAAACTATGAATAAATAAAAGATGAGTTCCTCGCAGCCGCAACTGATTCACCACCAGACTTGGGTGTGGACGGCAGCGTGGGGTCTGAGCAAATGAGCTGACAGAGACTTGTGGGTAGATTAATTAGAGGTGGCTCCAACAAGTCTTCGAAATGGACCGTTCTAAGAAAAATGACTTTTGAGATGAAGGGCATGATACTTATTGCTCCTCGATGTATTTCTTGTATTGCACCTAAAATTCATAAGCCAGGATATTCCCAGCTGAGAGGTCATTTCTCATATCAGCTGAAACAACCTTTATCAGCTGGCTCTTTTTGTTCAGAGCCTGGATTTTTCTCACCAAAGATTTCTAGCCCAACGGATCCTTCATCTGATGAGTGGATGGTCTTTTTAGCACCTTCATCTTTGGGCTCGCGTACTGCATTGAGCCAATCTTCTTTTGTGATTTATATTTATGCTGGTGTTCAATCCTATCACCTCCTTCCTGGAGTCTCAATTTCCTCTCAGATTGCTTTGTCTTGATCATATCATTTTTGCAGCTAATTCATAGATTGTCACTTCCCATTTGGGAACCGAGACACATATGCCCCTGATTATTTTTATGAATGTCCACAGTGATGAATGAATGCATTGATTGGCTCTTCAGGAGGGAGCTTTAACTGCTCCCTAATGGACTGTCCACCCTTCCAAATGCTCAGCTCTTTCTATAGTCTGCATTGCCGAGGATGCGAGAAAAAGATGTGATTTTTTTTTTCAAGTGTCCTGAAGGAAAGGCAAGACCATCTCCACATTGCTTGAAATCTGGAGTAATTTTAAGTCATGGTTTAAAACAAGAGGGAAATACATATAGATGCATGTTAGTAAGCATTAGCCTGGCTACATAAACACATGCCCAGAGTCACAGTGGGGCCTCATGAAGCACTGATATCTCTGTTTGTTGGAGCAAGAGGAGTACAGGGCTTGATGTCAACAGCCAGGCTGTGGGGCCACCTGATGCACTTCATTGCTGATGTGGTAATGCCATTTAACAGCATGCAGCTCAATTCCTTCATCTGCCGACCAAGTACTCATGAGTGGCAGGTGGCTGTGAGATAGCCACGCGGGCGCAGGCAGGGTGCTGGGTGAGTGAGGTCACCGGGCTACGCCTTCTTCCTGCTGCTCCCAACCGGCTTCCCCAGTCCTTTTCTGTTGCTAAGGCTGTGACGGGGTCCACCTAGCTTCCCGTCACTCATTTCCCCAGCTTTCTCCTTTTTACACTGATTTTTAAATCCATCAATTGCTTGATTGGACACATCTTGCCCCTCCTCCTGGTGCCCAGCACGATGCTTTGACCCTGCAAGCTAATGGAAGGGCTGGCAGGGCTCTCATGGCGTGACCCCATGAACATAGTGTTTTATTTATTTTTTTGTGGTGAGAACACTTGAAATGTCATCTCTTAGTGATTTTCAAACAAGCAGCACATCATTAACTGCAGCTGCTGCATTGTTCAGTAGATTCTCAGACTTCCTCCTCCCACCTGAACCCGTGGGTCTTGGGTGGGTCCCCCACCCCAGCCCCATAGCCACCATTCTACTCTCTGCTTCTGTGGGTCTGACATTGGGATCCCCTGTGCAAACAAGACCATGCAGAGGCTTCCTGTGCTGCTTGTCCACTTGGCTGAATGTCTGTTGAGTCCACACTCACCGCTGCCCAGGTCAGGCTCCTACCCACTGGTGTGGCTCAGTGGTACCCCCTGATGGATGTGTACCACATTTGCCTTAGCCACTCGTCGGCTGATGGGCATTTGAACTGTCCCCATCTGCTGGCTTCTGTGGTTAGTGCTGCAGTGAATCTAGGTGAGTAGGCATCCCCTGGACATGCTGACCTCATTTCCTGCGGATTTGTCCCAAGCAGTGGGATTACTGGCCTGCACAGTAGCTCCAGTCGTAACCGTGGGAAGCTGCACACTGTGGCCATAGTGAGTGTTCAGATTGACACGGCTCCCAGGGTGTGCGGGGACCTTTCTCCACGTCTTCACTGGCACTTGTCTGTCTTTCTGATGACAGCTGCTCTCACTAGGGTGATCCGCGTGTCCCTGTCGATCAGTGATGACCAGTCCTTAGGTTCAAGATTTGTTGTTCTCATGCCCAGCACACTTCTGGGTGCAGTAGAGGTGGATCTCACGTAGGGGTCAGGATGTGAGGCACCTCTTACAGCTCACCTGTTCAGGGTCCACGTCACCTTACAAGCTCCAAGGGATGACGTCATGCTGAAGCTGGACTGTCTCCCTAATTCCAGTGTGGCCCTGCTCCTTCCCAGCCAGGGGACTGGTCAGTTCTCTTGGTGGGACATGGGACCCTTGGAGAAGGCTTGTGCTCAGGGATCACTTGGTATGAACCTGGCTGTCCAGATGGCCAGTGCTGCACCAAGAGGCACCTGGGAAAGCATGTGCTCAGAGGAGAGCTGACTCTGCCTCCCTTCTGGCCTGTGTCCACGGGGCTCCCCGCACGCAAGTTGTGGGTGAAACCTCCCCCTTGCTTAATGCCTGCCTCTCTGTGCGTATTCCCCCCTTAAGGTCACATAGGCAGTGGGTTCCCATGACAAATTCACACTCGGTGTGATGCCAGCACCCTGCCCTGATCAGAGGGTGCGACTGTGCTAGAGAGAAACAGCCACCCCTGGGCTGCCAAAGCCCATCTTTGGGACCCCAAGGGTTGACCCCTGACATCTCAGGTTGAAAATTCCCTCCAACCAGCCAAAGCCATGGACAAGTGCAGCCTTGGGAGGAGGGGCGAGAACACCAGGAGCACGGCCTCCCCGTCGCCGCTCTAGAGAGGGGTCCCTGCCTCCTGGGATGGGCAAGGCTCTGTCACTGGGGACCCCTGCCTGAGGCACGTGGTCCTGGACAGGCCAAGGTTGGCAACACCAGAATTGGTGAGGTTCAAGTTTCCGGAGATGAGGAATTGATGGGGACAAAGGAGAAATGTCATTGAATACTTCCCGTGGGACTGCAGGTAGGACTACCTGGTGCTCACTGGTGAGTTCCACGGCCAACGCATTCATTCACTGGAAATACCCGCGCGTCCACCAAGGGCCTCCCGGGTGCCTCCTGAGAGGGGCCCCACTGGGGCTGTCAGCCAGGAAGCCCAGCGCGGGCTGCCGTTCTCAAAGGGCATGCACTCGACTGAGGCAGATGAGAGGGTGCAGTGGGTATAAAAAGTGATTCACATCGTGTGCTGGAAAATGGTAGGTGGTCTGGAATGGATTGGCTGGGGATTGGGAGGGATGCTGGACAGCACGTCAGACTTTAAGTAAGATGGACGGCAGAGGCCGGTTTCAGGTAGCATTTGAAGAAGACTGTGAGAGGGTGAAGAATTAGTGTGCTCAACGTTCTGCTCAAAATCGCTTCGGCAGATTCTGCAAATTCCAGTATGCACGGCATGGCTGGCGTGGCTAGAGTGACTGGCTGTAAACACGGCCACAGACTGTCCCCAGGTTGTGTCACATGCACTTTCAATGGCAGGAGGGCATCCCTGACCTTCCCACCCGGAGGTAAATTCTGTGTCTCCACCTTTGACCTCAGGTTTGGGCTGGTGTCTGGCATTGGCCCCTGGGCCATCAGCAGACGTGACTCAAGCAGGTTACAAAGCACGTGTGCATCGGGGCCTCTCTCTGGATACTCCTGGAACTCTGGGGGACATGCTGGCCTTCTGGATGATGGGAGATACACCCACCTATCCACCCACACCTGAGCCAAGGTTGAGCCAAATGAATGGCCGAGGAGGCAACTTCCACATGCAGAGGATGAGCACTGCAGGCAGAGATGGGGCAGAGTCCCAAGTCCCGCCCCTGTCCCCCACCTCATCAAGCACTGGAATGTGGCAGACACAGAGAGGCCGGCACAGCTGGAACGGGGCAGGAGCCAGGGTTGGGGAGGGGCAGGGCCCAGGAGACGTGGGCCTCCTAGGTCGTGAGAGGACTCTGGGTCTGTCTTTCTTTTCTTTCTTCCTGTTCTTCTTGTTTTTGTCCCCCCCCCTCCCCCCCTCCCCCTTCCTCTTCTCCTCCCCCTCCTCCTCCTCCTCTCCCTCCCCCTCCTCTTCTCCTCCCCCTCCTCCCTCTCTTACTTCTTCTTATGGGGTGAAAAGACTGAGAGGGTTTCAACTGAAGGAGGACACAATGTGGTAGAGACCATGGATCAACCAGAAGAGATGGAGATTTGGGGAGGGTGCTGCCCTTTCCAGGTGGAGAGGGGGGGCCTCCACCCCTCAAACACACTGAACCCCACCCTCCCTCCTCTGTGCCCTTCCTTCCTACCTGGAGGGGACTATTTTCCCATCCTGTTCCCAAGTCAGAATTCTGGAAGCTGTTGAAATCCCTCCTCCTCCTCCACTGCCAACACCCAGTCAGTCACTAGAGCCCGCAGATGGCACCTGCCTGGGTCTCTGAAACACGTCCCCTTCCCTCCACCTCTGCTCCCCCATGGCCTGCACACCCAAGAGCATACACACTGGCCTCCTGCCTCTAGGAGGAGCGCGATGTGCCCAAAGCTAAGGATTCACATGTGAACGTCATCTAAAGAGATCCCTCCACAGAAATATCTAGAATGACCAAGCATCTGGGTTCTGCAAGCCAGCCAGCCAAAGTGCCACAGAGAAGGTGCCGTCACAGAAGGGAACTGAACTGCCACTGCGTCTTCGCACAGAGAAGAGAGCCTCCCCGGACCTGCTCCTGTGAGCTCTTCCACCTCCACGGCCCTGGCGCTGTCGGCTGCAGGACCCTTGGGAGGGACCTTGCGAATCCGGCTCACGAGACGCTTTTTCGTTAGTTTTGGAGCATGCATCTGCTGCCATCATTCACAAGACGAGAGCCGTTCCTGAGAACCTGGGCTCCTGGTTTCTCTCGAGGAGTGCCAGAGTGTGGCCACGGGGACAATGTCTGGAGCTGAGTGGCGGCCACCCCCTTGGGTGAGGACGCGCTGTTGGTTCAGCAGAGACACAGTACTCCTGGTACCTGGCTGAAGCCAAGGCCAGGTCTATTGTCCTTTCTCAGGCAGCCAAGGCTGTCACTGTTCTTTCAGTGGAGGCGAAGTTTTCTGTGACATTTTCTATAAGTGAGAAAACCAAAGCCAGGCCAGGAAGACTGCCTGTCCTTCTGCATAGCCCCCTGGCGCTCAAGGAGGTAGCTGCCGGCTCCTGTTTCCAGAGTCCCTTGTCCCTTCCAGGCAGAATCTCAGAGAGGCCCGCAGAGCGGGCAGGCCAGCAGTGGTGTGGGAGACGGAGAGGGCACTGTCTGCTCCTCTTACCTCTTGCTCCCAGAATCCTCTGTCTCTGACAAATGACAAACATCAAACGCAGAAATCAGTCAGGTGTCCAGAGCCCCTGCATACGTATAAATGGAAGACGAGTGTCCATGTCCTCCCCCCAGCTGTCCTCTGTGCAGGCAGTTTATAGGCAGGAAGAGCACCTGGGGCAGGGGCTTGTTGGTTTTGGTGTGGGTTGATCGCAGTGGCCTGGTGCTGCTGGCTGTGAGGCAGGGTTCCTCTACTGGCCAGGCCAGGGGGCAGGTGTGGCAGGGCCATCTGGGGCAAGCAGCACTCTGTGGCCGTGGCAGCGGGAGGCTGAGTGTGCTGGCCTCAGGCACAGGCAACTCTGAGAAGGGAGATCCTGCCGTCCGGTGCCTTGGCTGCTTCCGTCCCTTCTGCTCCCTGATGTCCTGGACACTGACCAGCCTGGGCACACCTTGTCTTTCCTATGCAGTCTTCAGAAATGTGGGAGGGTAAAGGCGGGGACAGGATGAGAGCTTGGGGGAGGTGGGGTAGGAGTGTGTTTCTGCTTCAGGCTCTGAGACTGGGAATTGCGGAGACCTGAGCTGACCTGGAGCCCAGGCCCACCTAGGCAGAGATGGGACTAATTTGCTACACACACCAAACTGAACCGAGGTGGAAATCATTGCACTGGATTTCAAGTCTAAAGCCAATTAACCTGAGCCGGGTTGAACTTGGGCTGAACCTATTTGTTTTTTAAATTACTGCATATTCTCTGAATTGAACTTGAAGCTGAACTTAGAGCATAGAATTACCACTTCCGAGGAGAAAAGCTCCAGGGCACTTTGTGCTACGGCACAGAAGCGGACAGGAGGTTAGCAGGCTGTCCAGGACACCGAGGACCACTTACGTGTGAAAAGCATTTCCAAGTTTGTTTCCTGTCCTCACCAGAGTAGAGGGGGCAGAGCCAAGAATCACATTTCAATTCAAAAGGACTTCTGAATACAAAACGGAATGAAGCCAAATTGGGAGAGTTGACATGTGGTAACTGCCTGATTCATTTGTCCGCACAGAAGGTGAGTGTTTATCCAGTTGGTTTCCCAGTGAAAAGCAGAGAATTCAGCCTTTCCAGTGTTCTCAATTGGCGACTTAAAATTGGTTGTTTTCCTCAGGAGTGTATACAGTTTGCCTCTATATTGAAACCTGTCTATCATCTATCATCTATCTATGTACACACGATCACCTATGTCTGTCTATCATCTATTGTCTGCGTCTGTGTCTATCTATTATCTATTATCTACCTATCATATTCTGATCCACCATCTCGCTATCCTCTACCCACCATCCATGTTTCTTTATCACTGAATTTAAGCCACTTTGTTCTGACGATTGGTGCACACAGATCTAAGGACATGTTTTTGGTCTTGAGAGATTGTTTTGCTGACAGTCCTCTAATTGAGCTGCCTCAACGATAACTCCTCAGGCCCACCTGGGGTGAACTGGAGCAGCAGAACCTGGCACTGAGCTGCTGATCTGCTGCTGTGGAGCTGAGAGGTTTGCAGCGTGCTAGAGCCTTCTCCAGAAGAGGATGGGGATCTGCCCGCTCACCTCAACACGTGTGACCCTGTCCACGCAGCGCCTGCATTTTTGTTTACAGCCAGGTATTTTTATGTCTCCCTTACACCAACTGCTTTGTGAATGTAGTCTGTTCCTAAGGAAAAAAAAAATATCCACAAAATCACAGCTGGGTTTGCCAGATCCATGTTATTCTAATAAACATCCTGACAAGCACCAAAGCTGCTAATGCAGAGACTTCTCATCACCTAACGGCAGCGTGTGGCCCCCACCTTAGAAATCACTGCATCCCAGGGTCCAGGACGCAGCCCTTCCTTAGAACCTCGCAGCTCCGTGTGCAGCCCTGCCCTCCAGAGCCCTGGCCGTGTCCTCTCTAAGTTGTACCTTGGGGGTCGCTGCTCCTTTGAGGATGGCATTACATTCAGGAGCATATTCAGCGGGACGCTGCTGCAGGGTCCATGACCACAGAGCACACGTGGAGGCTAGCTGGGGAGGCTGTGTGAGCCCACTCCCCGTCAGACCCTTTGCTGCCCCGTGACGCAGATCTTCCCTGGCCGTTCGTGCGCAGGGCACGTTCTGGTTTGCCCAGGCTAGGTTGGGTTTACACCAATAATCAGTAATAACCTCCTCTCTGATTCTCAAAAGTGACCCAGGGTGAGGAATGCACTGGAGTTTTTCCCACCTGTAGGCCACAGGTTGGCTGTCCCTACCAACTTGGCTACTCCCCTGCACCAGGGCCCTCGGCTGCAGTGTGTCTGGCTTGAATGTCACTGGTCCTCCATCTCTTACACACCAGTGGCTTCTGTGCTCTGGAGGATGGACCACTTTCCACTCTGCCCAGGGAGTGGGTGTCAACACGTCCCTTCATGTGACTGGGAGATGGCGCTCCCTCGGGAAGCCTCAGATGCGACCACGTCTGACTGCCCTGCCCTGTGCAGTCACTTTGGAATCAGAGACGGTGTGCCGTGCCCCCCAGGTGGACCTCTGGGGAAGGTCAGCAGGTCTGGGCTGCTGAGGTGCTGCTCCCTAGAGGTCCTGGTCCCCACACTGCACCCTGAGGACACATCTGGCTTACGCGGCAAAGCCAGGCTGGGGTCATGGGTGGAGCAAGGGCTGCTGCCCCCCCAGTGGGCACGAGGCTGCAGTTGCCCTGAGTTGTTTAGGACGGTCAGTGACAAGTGGAAGAGGGTACAGTAGAGAACGCGAGGGACACTGACTGGGCGAGAGTGGCCAAAGGCGCACGGCTGGCCCTGGCGATGCAGGGGATGCAGGCCAGTGAAGGTGGGCACCTCCAGAGCTGGAGGAGGCAAGGCAACAGCTCCCTGGACCACCTGGAGAGTAGCCCCAGCTGCTCTGCCCAGCGGACCGTGCTGGACGCCCCACTTGTGAAGCCAAGACGAGAGTAAATCTGCAGAAGTTCTCCCAGCAGCAATAGGAAGCGAGTTCTGATCTGGAGGGGCTCAGGACCAGCAGGACCCTCCAGCAGAGCAGCCCAGAGCTCAGCCCTGCCCCTGCCAGACTGCGCCAGCCTCCATGCGGCCCTGGGTGTAGACTGCAGGCCTCCCGCCACCTGGCTGGCTTGCTTGCTCTGCCTCAGGCGCTATCAGATCCGACCTGCCTCCAGGCTACGCTGAGTTTGTGGTTCCTCACACACACCAGGATCCCCCACCTCAGGGACTTTGCACCTGCTTTTCCACCGCCTGAGTACTCTCTCTAACATTTGCAAGACTCGCTCACTAATGCCAATTAGACCAGATTTCCAAGTCAGCTTTTCAGTGATGCGCACGCACAATGACTAAGGGATGATCCACAGATGTGTGTGCACACACATGCCTCCCTGAAGAGCCAGCAGAAGAGTCGGAAGTAAACTGGCACAGCTCACACGATGCAGGATGCATGTGTGTAGAACAGCGTACGTGCAATCATACGCACAGAACGTGGGTTGGACGTGATATGTATGAATGTCTCCACTCTCTTCTCTATGGAGGAAACGATGAAATTACACATGTCAAATTATAAGATTTACCTGTGGAAATAGGATAGACATGAAACAAGATATATATCCATATACATACATATGGCTACCTGCACGTACGTGTCCACATGCATATGCATAACTGCACGTGTGCCACATGAGATAAGCCATACATGTGCGTGTGTGGGCTTCTGTATACATGTGCATGTCTTCTCTGCTCCTCCTCTGCAAAGGCAGCTGAGGATCTGAGCTACATCACAGGATGCCAGGATCCGTGTGTGTGAGCCAGGGTCCCCAGCTCCCCTCCTCTGGTTGTGAGCGCAGGGATGTCTCTGCTCATGGCTGATTCTGTAGCACCTGAGAAATTCAATAAACATTTGTTGAAGGACTTATTTTCATACTTAAGGCCCTAGGACCCTGGCTCGGGACATGTTAGTGTGGCCTTTGCCTTTTACGCTCTGTCTCCAGTCTTAGCTGTGGATAGAGCATTCCACAGCGCCTTCCCCAGGGCCGGGCTGCGCCTCTGCTCTCCACCAAAGCGCCATCCTGCCTGGGGCAGCCAATGGTCCCCGCTGCTGGGGTTGGGCTTGGGCAAGGCCTGGCCCCCAGCGTCCCTGGGCCCTCCCTCCTGGGCGATTTGTCGAGAGAAACACTGCTCAGGACCTTGAGGCTCCAACATGGAATCTGCACTTGGGAATCAGGACCGCAGCCCCTGCCCATGCCTCCGTGGACTCCACCGCCTTCCTGCAGAGTGAGGAATCTGTCCTCCCCAGCTCCACTCGGAAGGGCCTGAAGCACGGTTTTCATCTCAGTCACAAATACTCATTACATCTTCTAGCACTTTCTCTCTCTGGATCAAAGAACTTCCCCTGGGGGAAGATGGTGGAAGCGTCTATAAGTCACCCTGAAGTTGAACTGGAGACTCTGAGGTGAGCTCTTGCCGCAGAAACACAGATGCTCAAAGGCCAAGAACGGAGGCAGCCTCTGGAAACCGAGGCACGCTCTGGAGAGCGTGGCACTCGTGTAGAGCTTCACACACACATTTGCCTCGGTTTCCCCTGATGGATGTTCACTGTCGTTTCAGAGTTCAGAATCGTGCCTCTGGCTGGGCACTAGTTAGGCACCTCTGTCTCAATGAGTGAGGTTTCCTGATGTAAGTGGGGTCGCGATTGCAGCAGGCACATGAAGATCCACCCTAAGTGTGTCATGGAGACGGGCTCATCAGGGGAGAGCTGATTTCCAAATCATGCGCGACACGGCATTCTGATGTCGGGCTGCCAGAGGAAAACCCCACAGCTCTGTGCCAATTACGTGCTTTCTGTTGGTGATACTGGGTTTAATTTCCTGCATGTTTAGAGGTTTCTAAATGATTGACAGCACATAGCTCATGCCTTAATGCATCTGCAGTCAATGTTTTCCCTCTCCACACAGCAGTTTCTATTTAGTCACAGAACTAGACATCAAATACATACTCTCTACCACAGCAACGAGACAATCAGCAAGGATCGCCCTATGGCCATTAGGAACCTAGAAGGTGCTGCCCTGAAAGCGAGGTGGCCACCAGGAAGCCCTTGATCTACGGTGCGTTTCTGGCTCCCTGTGCACCCGAAGAACCCATCTCAATCCTGATTCCCCTCAAGTAGCCTATTCTACCCAAAGTGTGTGTTTTGACAAAGCCAGTTTAACCACGCAAAAGAAATAGAGTCTGACCCTTTTAACCTGCTAGATGGTTACCGAGTTTTAACATAACCTGGATTTCATCATTCATTTTCCCAAGAATTATTTATTTCTCAAGCAACTGCATGTCTCAGGCCTCCTGTTAGGTTCGCAGTGGAGAGCAGCAAGGCCCGCCTGCTCTTGAGTCCCTCCAGGTCAGTGGCATGTCCACGCAGGCTGACTGAGGACCGGCCACTCTGATGTCAGGTCTCACCTAGGAGCTGAAGTCCGAGAAAAGGCTAAATCCCGCAGCAGTGAAGTCGCTTTTGAAGTTCCCTGGAACAGAAGTCTTGACCACGCAGCCGTCGGGCTGTCAGAGCCCAACTCCTGGCCCCAGAAGTGGACGTGGACAACTGCCCTCTCTGCCCAGCTGGCTGCCTGCCTGTGCTGCTCCTGGGAGCTCCTGCTGCACTCCTCTTGTCCCCACTGGAGCTGCCCAAGGGTCCTGACTGCTGTCCTGGGCTTCTCGCTCTAGGGAGAATACAGACACCACGCGGGGAGTAGTGAGGGCGTGTCCTCGCCCTGCTCTGCCCTGTCCATGCCGGACACCGTCTATGGCCTGGCTTGCTCTTACTCTCCTGAACGGGACTGACATCACCCAACATTTCGGCACTTGAAACTCTGCAAGTCGTCCTTGGCCCATCCTGGAATTGTCCCTCCTTTGCCCGTGAGGCTCTGGGAGATCCGCGCCCCAGTGCCCAGCACCCCCTTCCCGCCTGAGCAGCATGTGCCTCTGAGCCCTGTGTCTCTTGCCTGTTAGAGAAGCATCCCTCCTAGTCACCAGAGTCCTCTGTGACGGCCTGTGACATGCCCTCCAGCCTCCTTCCCTGGAGCTTCTTGGCTGAGACACTTTCCCAGAAGCGCCTCAGAAACCCCTCGGGCAGCAGTCCTGGGGGGCACGGGGCACGCACCCGGCATCCTCGCCTGGTAGACAATGGGCACACGCTCAGTGAGAATGGCTGAGGCTTTGGTGGCCAGTGCTAGGAAGAAGCGCAGCAAGGAGGCGACGGTGGTCTTGCTGTCCACGCTGGGGGCTCAGAGCCATGGGAGTCGTCTGGAAGCCGATGATGGAAGGAAGGGTGCGGGAGCCAGGCCAGCGTGGCAGGAGGCAGGAGAGGCAGGGACACTGAAGGACTGGTGCACTGTGGCTGCTGGGCTGAGAATGGACTTGGGGTGGGGCAAAGTCACCTCCCGAGCTGGGGAACACTCCTCAGTGTACACAGTCGAGCCAGGAGGGGCTGGTGCACAGCAGACCCCTACTCAGAAGTGAATGTCCACGAGGCCCGAGGGACTCCGAGGGATGTCTCCCACATGGCGCAGAGCCAGAACTGGTCAGCCTCCGTGCCCATTGACCACGCAAGAAATGGAGGGCCCAGGAGCTGCTGTACCATCAGAGCCAGCATGGCCGGCGGTGCACCTCGGAGCCCGCACCCCCAGGCGCCCCGCTCCTCCCGCCTGCTCCCCCTTGGGGAGCAGCAGCTCTGCACCTCTGGGCAGGTGTGGCCGAGGTTCGCTGCCACCCTGCACCCTGTGGTCTTTACTTGTATAAATAAACTTGTGGCTTCGTCTTCTGGGCTTTTGGTCCCCAGTCGGAATGTTTCTCAGGATCCTTTGTGTCAATTCTGTATGTGGGGGTGGCCTGGGGAGTCACGGGGCTTCTTTCTAGGCCTTAGGTGATACTCATGCTGGGCAGCGTTGAGGCCTGTCGCGTCCGCGTGAGTTCCGTAGGAAGGTGCTCTGTGCTTCACTGGTGATGTCCGCCTTGGGCATGGGGCCAGGTGGCATATCCCGGGAGAGGTGGACACAGCTCTCAGCTAGTCCAGGACACAGGGCAAGGCTGGTCCATCTGTGACCTGTCTTACCCCATTTTCCAGATCCCTTCATTTCCTCAAAAGCTGAAATCCCTGCTTGCCTTGTTTTGACCATCAAGGAGAAAACTCTAAGAAGCATGTTTGGACAAACATGTCCAGGTGGACAGATGCCAGCTCAGGAGGACGGTGCCCGTCCAACAGGCACAGCCAGTAGGGGCCAATGCTTAGTCCCAAAGAGCCTGCAGACATGTGCAGGGCGGTGGGGTCTCAGCATGCCAGCAGATGATCACCAGGAGAAAGGACCCTTCAGAGTCCTCCAGCAGGGACCCCGATGACTCCCTCCATTGAGAACAGGGTAGCACTTTCCATTGCGAGGCCGTCTGAGCTCCCTCCTGCTTCTCAGCTCTGCGCAGTCTGTGACAGGGGCTCTGACAGCCTGGTCGTGGATCTGTGAGGCTGCCGTCCAGTGGAAACGCGTGGACGCTGAGCTCAGAGGTTCACGGGGTTGTCAACTCTGTCCTAGGGGCACAAGAGCTGCATGGGTGCCCTGGGGTTCCACAGAGGCAAGTTTGCCAACCCTGTTCCAGTGGGGCGTGATAGAGGCAGAGGGGACCGGCTCGGGAGTGGGACTCAGGAGCATGCCTGCGGACAGGCCAACGCTCCGCCTCAGTTTCCTCACCTAGAAGGTGAGGGTGACAACTGTAAAGATGTCACAGAGGGGTTGTGGGGCCAAGTGGCCAGGGCCTGCCTGCGGGGAAGTGAGCAGCAGCCCTCAGCCTGTATGAGAGCCCAGCGCTCACCTGGCCACTCTGTAGCTGCCCAGGAGCTTCAGACACAGGGGACGGACGCGGCGCAGGAGGAGGGAGAAGCGGCCCCGGGTGTGGGGAGGACCAGCCTGGTGCTCTAAGCTGCCACACTGACTCACACCCAAGCCGTAAGCAGCTCCCGCGTTAGGACGTCAAGTCCAGGGAAGGACCATCACTTCTTGGTGTCCCAGTAGAATGCCACGGCTGAGAGCGTCACGGAGGCCGTGTGGGTCCTGCAGCGTGGCTCTCCCTTTGTTCCCTTCGCCCTCCCGAGTCTGCCAGGGTCTCCCCTGTGCGGAAGGCGGATGAGCACACACCCTGCCCACTCGGCAGCCACAGCTCCATCCCTTAGAGCAGTGGGCGACCTGAGCCACGCACCCTGTCCTCCCGGGGCTGTGGCCCAGTGAGAAGAGCCAGACAATGAATAGATTGAATGCAAAGATGCCTACGTGTGCCCGCGAAGAAATGAGCAACCTCGGCAGGCACTGGAGCAGGGAGGGGAAGGCAGTCCTTGAGGTGCACACGGCACCTCAGGAGAGACCCGGCCGAGAGGGCCACTGAGGGAGCAGGCCACGCGGAGGTGGGGAGGAGCGCCCTCCCATAGAGCAACTGTGAAGGTTGCAGTGTGGCAAGACGACAGACAAAGGGATGAGGTGGGAGTGAGGCGCAGCAGCAGGCAACACGCAGCCCCGGTATGCTCAGCCTGCGCTGTGGGAACCAGGGCTTCTCCACTGAGGAGGGAGGGAAGCAGGGAGGAGATCTGAGCTGAGGAGCGTCCTGAGTGGTTTGCACTTTTAACCTGGTGCTGTGTCCACAGTGGCTGTGGAGAGGAGGCAGGTGGGCCAGGAGGCCCAGGAGGCTGGCAAGGAGGCCGTCACCTAGATCTAGATGAGATGTGGTGCCTGGACTGGGGAAGGAGGGTTGGAACCCAAAGCACGACCAACAGGATTCACTGAAGGATCAGATGTGGGAGAAAGTCAGAAATCAAGGATGAACCAAGATACTGGCCAGAGCCACTGGAAGGAGCTACCACGTCTTGATGAAAAGAAGATTCCAGAACAAGTGGGTTGGAGGGGTGGATCACAGAGGGACTCAGGCTGTCGTGCTTTTTCCTACATCCTTGATTTCTCACTGAGCTCGTGGAGACAGGATCGTGCCTCTGGTTCTGTGGCCCCAGCATCTCGCACAGGACCCGGTACCTGGCGTGGACTTGGCTTGTGTTTGCTGACTGCTTTCTAGGTGGGGTGAGGTGAGGGTTCCTCCTGCTCAGGTGCGGCTGGCTCTGCCAACCGTGGGCTGTGGGTGGGGGACCAGGCTCCCTGTGTTTCTGGGGGCTCGCTCCAGGAGGTTCTGCTGCCGTGGTCAGCAGCTGGGCTCTGGACTGGGCGGCGACAGGGCCACATGTCCATTTCCGTCTGCTGCCTGGAAGCCTGCTCCAAGGTTCCCGGCAGAGCCAGCCCGAGTCCCTGGCCTCACGCATCTCTCCACACGCCTTTGTTTTGAATCACTTGTGCATTCAATTTATAAGGAGAAAGAGGGGGCCGGGAGGAAGGAAGGAATCGATGGAGTTCAAAGGAGGGATGAGGGGCTCCCGCCTGTCCCTCACTGTCAGGTAGAATCTCCTGGGCTGGGCAGGGAATAAGGGGACGGAGGGCGATTCCTTGCCTCCCTTGGCCAGTGTGCAAATCAAAGCTGGGTGTACCTGCACACTTACACCTCCCTTGATTCCGCCGAGCGCTTGGCTCTCAGATCCTCCTGGGCTGCCTGCCACCAATCCAGCCTCTGCATGCCTCCTTTCTGCCCCTGAGGGCTGGAAGGTGGCCTCCCCAGGATGGTGGTCCCTGCATCCCACCACCACATCCCCAGGGGCTGGGAAGACACCCAAAGCACTTGGCAAACAGAAGGGTCAGGAGACGCCCTCCAGGGCAGCCTTGGTTCTGCTGTTCGACCGGGGGTCCTCTAATGTAAGGGGCAGGCTTCAGTGACCTGCCGGGACAGGGTGCCAACTCGCCTGAACCACGTCTTCATCTGACGACCTGCACTCCACGGACTCCAGCAGCCCTGACACCGTGCCGTCCTCCTCCACGGAGACCACCTTCACGGGCACGGCCACTGTCCTCCCGGTGAGGATGGCCGTGTTCAGGATCTCCGCCTCCTGCAACAGGAAACAGCCCAGTCACACCTGCTGCATGGACACAGACCTGTCCTCCCTCCAGGCTCAGCACTCCTGGTGTGGCACCAGCCCACCAGACCAGGGCTGAGGTGGCCAAGGGACCATCGTCTGTGGTCCCCTGGATTTCTGTAGGGAAGACATGGCAGGGAAGGGGCATGGAGCGTGGAGGGGTGGAGCGAGTCGTTGGCAGTGTGATTGGCAGACGCTTCTCAACCCTTACTGAGCACCCCGTTTCTGTGCTTTAGCAAGGCTGACCCAACAATTATGCCAGCATCCTATTTTATAGGTAGCACAGAGAGGTTTTGTAACTTGCCCCAAACCACACAGCGAGAGAATAATGAAGGTGGAATTTGAACCCAGGAATTAGGGGTCCTGAATCCACGCATTAGAATCACATGAATCTAAACTTGTGCATGGTGGTTCCGACTGGAGCCTTCCACTATCAGCCAGGAAGGAAGGCGAGGCGTCGGAGCCGGAGCTGGGAGACGGACCCAGCTCACACACAGCTCCATGGTCTGGCTGTCCTTCACTTTCCTACCATTTTCCGTACCTGGGGTCGGGGCTCTGTTACGGCTGCAGCGACTCCCCGACCCACACACCGTCACGCGGGCGTGCGTCCTGCCCCAGCCCTCCCTGCAGGGTGAGCCAGCTGGGGCGCCCAGCTGCTTGCTCTCAGAGCTGGAGCTCCGCCACCTCTCCCCTGCAGCCTGCCCTCTGCTGTCCGGCTCCCAGGTGTTCCGTCGCCCTGTATCTCCTGGAGGCCGGGCTCCGGCCAGCTGGCTGCTCTCTGCTCCCGCAGCGGGCCCGAGGGCCCAGGGCTCCTGGGCGGCTCCAAGGCCAGCGCTGGGCCCTCTGCCCACCACCTGCCGCTCCTCTTGGCCTGCGAGTGCATGGGGGAGTCCGGCCCCACCTCCCTCTCCACAAGCAGCAAGTGGGCTTCACCTTCTCTCCCTTAAAGACCAGCACCCAACATCCCCCAGGTCTCTGTGCTGCACCCCCAAGCCCTGTCCCTGACGTGCTGTGCTCAGTCCCAGCTCAGCACAGGTCAACCCCAAGTGGCCTTTTATCAACACCCACAAGGCCGCTCTTCCTGGCCTGTCCTCAGGCAGTGGTAGCAGAAGGTCTGTGTGTAGCGAGGGCTGGCCAGGGAGCCCGAGGGTTAGGGTTGACCTTCCCTCCAGGCTATTTGGTCAACCTGCTCCTGTTCTAGACGGAGCTGCAGAGGCTGGGCCTGCGGAGTCCCAGGGACCCCGCCTCCTGTGCACCCCGAGTGCTGCGGGGAGCAGCCTGCCAGCGGAGCCGCTCGTCACAGGGAGCTGACATCACCGCGCCCTTCTGTCGACCTTCTGTTCCTTGTTTGAGAGCGTGTGCTCCCTTCATTGGATGAGCTCAACCTTCGGGATGCTAACGGACATGTTCCTTCGTGATTTCAGCTCTAGACCAGGCTCCAGTTTGGGCGCTCCTCAACGTGGGACCCCGCCTCCACGCTTCCCGCTGCCTCCGGGAGGGGAAAGGCCCCCGTGCTCTTCCACTCTAAGGTGAGCAGTGGGAGAGGCTGCAACTCTGGTCCTCGCAACCCGGCAGGGAGGAGGGCACGTCCCTGGTCACCACAGGTTCGTCCTGAGCCCAGGAAACACAGCGCAGGACCCTGAAACTCCCCCTTGTCCTTCCCACCAGCCAGTCGCCATGCCCCTGTGCTACGACGGAGCTGTCTGTGTGCCACGTGGTCTTCCCGGGTCTCTGGCAACACCACACGACAACTCTGGGCTCCTGAGAGGCTGGGAGGGGCAGAAAAGCAGAGGAGGGATGGGGTGTGTCCCTGAGGTGGGAATGGCCCTACAGGGAAGCCCTTTTCTCGAGTCTCACACATCCTTGTCTATTACAGAGGAAGAGGAACTCTCCTCATTCTGCTGGAGAAACGATGGCCCATGTCCAGTGTGGGGCCCCCTTGAAGCAGAACCCAGGAAGAGACAGCAGAGCAATCCATCTGCGGGGTTCAGGAAACCCCAGGAGCAGGTGGAGATGCAGGAAGCAGAGGCAGCCAAGTTACCACTCTGCCCTGGTGCTCCGTCCTGCACAGGCTGACACACACCAGGAAATACAGTATTTTCTGTGTGTAAATAAGTGCATGGACATTTCAATGCACGGAGACCTATGATTCCCCGGCAGGAAAATGTTATAGCATACCAACCCAGGAACAGCTCCACTGAGGCTGTCCACCAAGGGAGCCGAGGTATGGATGCACCGACTCCAGGAGCTGCTGGGGGACCACCGCCTGCACCCAGCCTGCTGTGTGCGGGTGCAGCCCCTGCTCCTGTTTCAGATAACACCCTGAGGGAGGGTGGCCCTCAGGAGGGGATGAGGTCTCTGCCACAGGTGCTGAAGGCTTGGCCTTCAGGGTGGCGCTACTGGGAGGTTCTTAGGCTTTAAGAGGCGGGGCCTGGGGGGAGTCTTTAGGCCACTGAGGGCGTGTCCTGGAAGGGATAGTCGAGCCTTGGCCTTTTTCTCTTCCTCTTCCTCTTCCTCATTTTGCTTCCTGGTCCTGAGATGAGAAGAGGCTTTTCTCCTGCATGTGATCCACCATGATGTGCTACCTCCTCGCAGGCCCAGAGAAGCAGAACCAACTCCTCGTGGACCAGAACCTCCAGACCTGTGAAGCAAAGTGGACCTTTCCTTCCCATGAGGATGCCTTCGGCTGTTTTGTTATAGTGACAGGAGGTGACTGACATAGTGCACAGACAGCTAGTCGCTCGGTAGTGACCATCCTGCTCCCTTTCTGCCTGACACTTGGCTGGAAGATGTCCAGACATGCCTCTCCGTAGCTTCCACCTGGGACATGGTTCTGGCTTATGACACATAAAGGAAGTCACTTGGTGAGCCTGCTGGAAACAGAAAGAAACCTAGCCAACTCTGAAGGCTGTCTTTCCTGCTGCCTTGCGCTGACACGGGGCAGGCTGGTGAGGCCACAGGTGGTCGTGTGGGGAGAGCCTAGGTCTCTAGGCTGGGAGGAGGTGACAAGAGGGGCCTGTCTTGGGACTTCCTGGCTGCGTGCTGGCTCTAACACTGCCACTGGGTGACATGGGGCAAGCAAGTCTCTAGGTGCCCAGAGGACAATGACAGTCTTCCTCAAAGGCTTGCCCTAGATTTCAGTGAGCTAGTGTTTGTGGTGTTTAGAACGGTACCTGCCATCTAGTGTGCCTGTCCCAAAGTTTGACAAATTAATCAATGTGAATGATGCCCGTGTGGGTGGCCCACAAACTCATGGGTACCTGAACTTGGAAGGTGACTGGAAGCAGGGTCTTTGTGGATGAAATTGGTCAAGAGGAGCTCCTACTGCATCCACGTGAGTCTGAGCCAACAACTTATAGGAGGAACCAGACAGAAGAGGCTACTCGGGGTGCAGGATGAGGCTGGAGTGTGGGGCCCGTAGCTGAGGAATGTCAAGGACCACCCGCAACCCGCAGAAGCTGGAGGAGGCAGGAAGGAGCCTCTTCAGAGGGATCAGCCCAGTGGACACCTTGATTTCCAACCTCTGCCCTCCAAAGCTGCCATGGGTACATTTCTGCTAAGCCACCAAGCTGTGGAGCTTTGTTATGGTGCCCCCAGGGAAACTGAGGCAGAGAGCCCAGGAGCAGGAGCCTGGGCACAGGATACACCTTCACACTGACTTGACCTGCTTCCCAGCAGCTCCAGAGAGACTCGAGGTCACGCCTGCCTTGTGCTTCAGTGACTCGCAGATCCTCACAGTCCCCTCTCTCTCCTGCTGTGACAACGGGAAGGAAGACATTTCAGCTGCTGTCAGTCCTTGGCTGGTGTGAATGGTCAACTATTTCACTCTTCCTACTAAGAGCAACGAGGGGATTTTCTCCTCTCCTTTCCTCTTCTTTCCTTTCTGGCCTCCAGCATCACCACGGCTACCCTGGAGATGGTTGGCCAATTTGAGCCTGGGCTCTGAGTGGACCTCTACATGTTAGAGTACATAAATAATTTTGCAAAAACAAACAAAAGAGGTGGAGTGTGAGCTGCAGCTACTCTTCCTCCAAGGGGTCACCCTCAAGCTGAGAGTGGGCAAGCATTCCTGGCCAGGGGGGACATCCAGGGAAGATGGAGGCTGGCCCAGCTGATAGCTGGCACCCTGCCTCCTGAGCCTGAGCTGCTTGTTCACATCACGTAGGTCTGCAGAGACAAAGTCACCTGGCACACAGGTGTGCTAAGAAGGAGGTGCACAAAGGGGCATTTCCTACAGGGGGTGCTGGTGAGCTGGAGAGTGGGGTCAGCTCTGAACACAGGGCCTTGGGTTCTGTGTTGAGAACAATTTCCCCATAACATTGTTTTTTCCCAAAGCAGAGCAGTGCTTCTCTGAGAGGAGGCTTTGTATGTCCCTGGCTCCTCCAGTCTCCCTCCTGGAAACTTCCCTCTCCTTGCTTAAGGCCTGCAGAGACCCTGGCCAAGGAGTGGACATTGTGGACCCTCTCCCTGGATTTGAGTTTTGCTCCAGGGCAGTGGAGCAGAGCAGAGAGTGGGGGATCCCTTTGTCCCAGAGCAGTCTGCAGGTGCCCTGGGACCTTGCTCTGGCTCTTCCTGGCCCCTGCTTCCCCGAGGCCTGCTGGTCCAGCTCCCTCCCTCATTCCCTTGGAATGCCCACCTGCATCCTTCTAGTAAGTGCCCTTTTCAAAAACTTAACTGGACTTGGTTTCTTTTGCTTACAAAGTACCCTAATTAGCAAAGTTGACCTGGGAGGTAATTAGATGAAAGCAGAGTAGTTGCTGAGGTTTCCGTCAAACTCTGATTGAGATGCAGCCTTTGTTCTTCTTTAACCATTTTCAATCTCAGTTCTTGCTTAATAATTATCAATCTGATGTTGAACTTGCAAATTGAATGTTGCCTTTGTTTGAATTCCCCCCAAACTCCCCACGCAGATCCTGGGGCCAGAGCCGGGGAGCAGTGAGCCCATTTGCAGGAGGCCAGGACAGAGTAAGCAGTGGGGACAGGCCAGGAGGAAGGCCAGGGCCAGCGTGTGTCACCAGTGGGCTCCATTCTGTAGAGGCCTCGCCTGGCAGAACCGTCTGACCAGTGCTGCAGCTTTTCCTCCTGGGCTGCGGGTCCCCAGGTGTGTGAACTCCATGCTCAGGCTCCTGGGATGCCGGGAAGCCCAGGAGCACAATGTGGACAGTTGTCTGGAGTGGGGACAAGTGAGAGAAGAACAAGTCTCCACTCACAGACGTGTCCAGCGTGAAGGAGGCTGAGGATGAGGAGGCTGAGGGGGACCAGAGACATGGGCTCACAATTGCTCCCATGCAGGGAGACAAATTCCCCATGATGCAAAGTATTGGGTAAGTATGTTCTGAGAAAGAAACCCGCCTGGCCATTCTCATTTGCATGCCGGCATGTGGCCGGCATTTACAGGGATTCACACAGCAGCTTTCAGGAGCAAAGCTCTTGCTGCTGCTGGAAGCCTGGGAGAGGCCAAGCTCCCCTGAGGAGACCACGCCTCCTGCCTCACTGAATCAGGCAGGCACACGTGGCTCAGGGGTGGGAAGTGCCCACCCTGATCCAGGCCCCGCTGTCAGGACTGACACTGCCTGGAAGCCAGACTACACGCTTTGGGAACATAGCTGAGATCTGACTACACTTTGCAGCTTTTTTATTTTCTCTGATGCTTTGGCAACATTTTACTGCCAACTATACTACACAGCCCCACTTAATAACACTCCGGTCAACGGTGGACCACGTACTGAATGGTATTCCCGTAAGATGGTATCATGTGACCCTCATGGTCACCTCACAGCACATGGATCAGAACATAGCCATCGTGACTGTTTACTAAAATAAACACAAAAGAAATAACAAATAAACAGCAAAAAACACATGTCCTCCATTTCTTGCCATATTTGCCCATCCTTCAAAAGGTCTCGGAAGCAACGTGGAGATTTAGGAAACGCAGGATTGAGGAGTCTAGTTGCAGACCACAGAATCCACTCCAGCTTCTTTCAACAGAAAGGGATTTCTTAGGGAAAATCCACGAGACTGAAGACACAGATTCCAGCCCAGGCCAATGTTGAAACCAGAGAGTGGACCTGCCGTGGACCTGCTGAGTCTGTCAGAACCACACAGCTCACGGATCAGACAGATGGTTCCAGAACCTCATTGTCTCCCCAGCACCTGAGCCAAGAAAGCACATGCTTCCCAGGGCGAAAGCTGAATAGGGCACTGTGCATCCACTGGGTGGGGTCGGCCCACCAGCCTGCACCCTCACAGCCTCTGCTCCTTTGCAGGGAAAGTGGAGCCAAGTGGATTCTGGGAATCTTCCCAGGGAAGAGGAGCTTGATGCCATGGGGGCCATCAGGAGAGATCGTGGGCAGTCACAAACAATAGTTGCCACCACACCCATGGAGACTGTATGCTCCAGTATCTGCCTGGGGTTCAAGTACAGAGAGCCATGTTCTGCTAAGTCTATCCATTCTCTTGAATTGACATTGTGTAAAATTGGAATTATTTACCCTCTACCCTCAACCCTACCTCCCAATGCCGTGAAGAACTGGAAACATAAGAGTTTTTGTCCACAGTAGAATCAAACATGAGGGGACTTAAAACTGAGAACTTAGGTTCCATGGGAAAGTAAATGTGCTGCTTGGCCTAAGACAGATGCCCAGGTCATGCCAGAAGGGGTTTTCTCCTCCCCACATGAGATAAATTATTTATAGGTCATATACCAAAATGAAAAACTAAAACAAAAAGCAGCATGTAATACGATAGGTACCGAGGATCAGAAGGGACGTCCGGCCACCACACTGGCCCCTAAGGGTACCAGCAGGGGAGTCCAGCTCATGCCATGCCACTGGCAAACGCGCCCTCGCCCCTCCACGCCTGCCAGTTCTGTGCCGTCAGGTGGAGAGGTGTGACTCTCGTAGGCACTAAAACGTGGGGGTTGTGTTGTTTCTTCTGGGTTGAGGCAGAGAAGCTTTCCCACTCAGTTGCCCCTCCATTCTCACCGTCCCCAGTGGTGACTGAGAAGCCTGGATGGTTTAGGTGGGGCAGCTACCAGATGGCGGTGGCCCCATCAGCCTGGGTACCTGAGTCGCCATGTGGAGGGGGCTCCCCACGGATCCGCCGGGGACAGGCGGCAGGAGCAGCAGTAGCTTCCCTCACCCACGTCGATGTGGTTGGGAGCTGCTGGTCACTGCCACGTGGGCAGACGTACCCTGATGAGTGCACAACGCTGTCCAGCTTCACAGAAACACACAGTGAACTCTGGGCGACCCCGAGCCTGGCTGGATTGCTCAGGTACAGAACCTCCACACGCCAGGTGGCTGGCCCTTCTGGTTGACCACTTGACTTCCCTGTAATGTGTGGGCGGCCCCCGCTTATGTGTCTGCAGACCTGGAGCTCCCCTGGCCCTCCCCTGGCCTCCTCTGGCCTCCCCTGGCCTCCCCTGCAGGCCTTCATTCACTGTGGTTGCTTTCTTAGATCTTTTCAGTTCATTTCCCAGCAAAGGTCGATGACCTAAAAGCACGGTGAGGCCCTTGCCACCCGCCCTCGCGCGGCTTGTTTGTTGCGGGCTGTTTCTCCTGCGTGACTGTGGGATGCATCTGACTGAGGGCACACGGACGGGAGGAGCTGGTGGACTTCCAGGGAGCCCCACCTGGAGAGCTCTTTCTGCACTGCCACGAACACCCCGGGCGCCTTTGAACAAACGGAAACCACGGGGCAGTTTGGCCCCCCCGCGTCTCACGGGTGTGCGAGCTGAGTCAGCACCTGAGTCTGATGGCCTGGCACGGTGTGGACAGCCGCTGCCTTTCACAGTCATGCAGGACTCACAGGACACGCTCCTCCCACCCGGGGGAAGCGCCAGACCTCACCTGGCAGAGTCCTCCAGGCTGGGTCAGTTCACGCGCCTGCCACGTGGGCGGCTGGTCCAGCCCCAGAGCACACCTGTGGGCTTTCTGTCCTTTTAAAAAATACAAATGCTGCCAAGGTTGCACACTGGCTTTCCAGCTCTTGGGCACCCGCTGCCGAGCCCCCTGGCATGAGGGTCTGTCCTGCCTGTTGAAGCAATGTGGCATTGGGCTGTCTCCACCGGCCGTTTCCACCTGGTCTACTGGACTTCTGGAGTCCCAGCTGGGACTTTCTTCCTGCTGCCTCCTATCTCCTGTCCTCAGTCAACACCCGTGTTCTCAGTTGGCCTCCTCTGCTGGTTATATTTATAATTTCAAGGAAACACCTCTAATCAGGAGACAATGTCACCAGAAAGACAAATGCCACATGGCCTCAAGTACATGTGGGATCTAATGAAGACGAATCCCCAGCAGGAGGGAGAGGGGGCTGCAGGTGCTGGGGCCGGGAGATGCAGGGACTTGGGTCCAAGGGCCCAGACTTGCAACTGTGAGAGAGAGAAGTTCCAGGATCTGGTGGGCAGCCTGGGCCCGTGGTCAGTGAGAATGCTCTAAACGTGCCCCATGCTTGCCACCTGTGAGGAGCTCAGAGCTTACATGCTCTTACCACCAAAATATGTGAGCAGACGCGTGCGCTAATTAGCTCGATAGCCGCCATCGCTTCACCGTGTAATCAAAACATCATGTTGGACTCTTCAAATAAAATTTTTATTTGTCAATTATACCTCAGTAAGGCTGGGGAAGAGAGAACGCCTCGATCCCTGCGCACTCCGACACGCCTGCCTCTCAGGAGTGGGAAGCCCAAGCCGCGGGAAAGGCTACTGGCATTGACCTGGAGGGCAGCCCCCACTAGAACCCAAATGGGGAACCCAGGAGGCCTTAGGGGACTCCAGCCTCCCTCTGGCTCCACTCAATGAGAGACCCCCAGGAAGAGCTACTGCCTAGCTAGGGCCACCCCAGGCCCCCAGCAGAAAACCACAAGAAGGAGGTGGCACCGTGCTGCCGTGCCTTGGCAGGTCCTAGCACATCAATGTCTGGCCCACTCCGAGGGACAGGAACACACACCTGCTGGCCCTGTCCCCCAGCTTGTCCCTCCGTTGGCTCCCCAGCTTTCCTCCTTTCTGACCTCTCTTTCACACCCTCAAGGTGGAGGGCAGCGTCCCTGTGCTCTGACCTAACAGAGGCATCCAGGCTTTGTTCAGAGGCCGAAGCCAAAAGGCGAAAGCCAGGGATGCATCTGTTAGGCATCTCCTCCAGCGGGGAGTGGGAGGAGCCTCAGCCTGCACACGGTTGATGCTTTTGCCAGGGTCGCTCTTTGTTTTTGGGGTGTGTGTGAAGTGCAGGAGGTGCACGGCAGCATCTCTGGCCTTTACCCTCCAGGGGCCAGCTGTGTTCCTCTCCATCCCCAGCCTTGGCTGTGGCAACCAACCGTGTCTCCAGACACTGGCAAATGTCCCTTGGAGTGGTGGTGGGGGCACTCTCAGCTGAGAAGCGCAGCTGCAGGGCTCCCTGGAGTACTGACCACCTCTCCTGGAGGCCTCCTGTGCATGCTGGGGCCACTGGATGCCAATCTCCCCACCTTCAGGATCCACCTGCACCATAACTGCCCTGACAGTGTCCTGTGTCGAGGGATCCAGCTCTGTCCTCCTCCTAGGCCTGGAGGTGGTGACAGTCACCTGGTGGGCAGGATGGCATCCAGATCCACAGGGGGCAGTTTTAGATCAGCAGCTACTGCGTTTTAGGCATGTAGAACTGGGCGCCCATATCTTAATTCTACCAGAGGAGCCAAGAATCACTATTTCAATGGGAAATGCGGAATTTGACCTTTGGCCTGCCTTTCACGAGAGCTGCAGGAAGCCTAAACAGAGAACTTCAGGGGTCTCGCTGACCTCTGGAGGCCAACTGGCCACTCTTCCCGGGAGCTGAGGCTCCTCTGTCCTGCAGTTGGGGATTGTAAACTTTCATCTGGTTGTCTGCGCTCAGCGAGGGGAATATTTTCTCGGGACCCCAGCTCTTTCTCTGGCTCACCCTCAACCCCTGCTCTCTGGGAATAAGCTTTTCCTTATCCTATGCTGCTCGAGAAAATCTCCTGGTGTCACAAAAGCGCGTCTTAGTTTTGCATAACTAATTTCAAAATCTTACTTAGCATCTAGCATCAGAATTAAGAAGCTAAGTGACAGCTGTTTAATTAACTCCTTAAGCTGATTAGATGGCATTACTGAAATCCCCTCAAGAAGGAGCTTGTAACTGTGGGGAGAAACCCGCCTGCTGCTTCGGCTCACCACAAGGCCACACCCTCCTGACATCCTTGAGGACAGAGCCAGGTGTGGCTTCTTATTTATTTTGCATTAGCTGAGAGGAAGCTGCCAAGTGATGGTGAGAAGGACTTTGGGTCTGCTGAGAAGACAGGCTAGGCTTAGCCAAGCCCTGGCACCCTGCGGCCTCCTCAAGAGGCCATTGTGTGCAAGTCCCCGGCTGGGGTATTGTATCAGGAAAGGGGTTCGGATTAACCTTCGCCCCCCACATAATAGTTACATAGCTTCCTTCCCACTAATAAGACAAAGGCACATTAAGGAGTTTAAGACTTTAAGCCAATTTCATCCTTGAGATTTCTGTTTGCAAGTGGAATTTTCAAGGAGAAGGGGAAATCTCAATATTCACCGCATCCTGAATGTGAGGCTGGGGCTGGCTGGACACCCCAGGACACCCATGCTGGGGACAGCAGAGAAGGATGGGACTTCTTCCCTCTCAGTCTTCAGGTGGCCGCCGGGGGCGTAGGGATGTTGAAAAGGAAGGTGTGATGTGTGTTCCCGGAGAAGGCACCAGAGCCCAGGATTTTAGAAACCCAACAGAGGTTTAGTTTTTAGCGGGTGTTCCTAGGGGCAAAGAGGAGATAAATGGCGCTCACAGATTCAGGGGATGCTTTCGTGTGCTGGAAACTTCAGCTTTATGCTCAAGGCATAGAGGGTGTTCATTCTGGGTCTCTTCTGAGGACAGCTTTATTGAGATAGCTCACATCTTACACAATTCACTAACGTAAAATATGTAGTCCTTTGGCATTTAACATGTTTAGATATGTGCAGCCTCACCCCAGTTAATTTTAGAGCCTTTTTTTGAGTCTTGTAAAGAAGTTCTGTCACCTGTAGCCACCCTGGCACCCGCCAGCCTCCAGCCCCAGACAGATGCTGGTTGGCTCTCTGAGCTACGTGTGCACAGCACCATGCCATTTGGGGGCTTCTGTGCACGGCTTGCTTCATGTCACACAGAGCGCCAGCTTCGGGTGTGCCCAGCCTGTGTGGGCACCTCCTTCCTTCAGGGTGCATGGTGATCCTCACGGCTGGACTCGAGTACCTTCCATGGCGGGAACGGCTTCTTCCCGTGCTGATGAAATCAGTTTAAAACTAAGCGCAGGTAGGCTACAGATGGAATGCAGCCCACACAGAGGTCGTGCTTGGATTGAACAGATTCAATTCTTTGTCAGTGGGTCACCACATTTAAAAACTGGGAGATGGGCAACAATCTAGATTGCCAGATTGTTCTGGAGAAGCATTCTGGGGCAGGAATAATTGGGGCCTGCAGCAGCCTTTCTCCAGGGCTTGGAGGTCCAGTCCCCTCTGAATGAGGGGGTGGGTTCCAGATTCTCCAGGAGTTTTCTGGTGCAGAGGCTTCTGGACAGGTGGCACCTATGACGTGCAGCAAACAGACCGTCCAGTCCCCACGCTAACGTCCAGAGGAGACATGGAGGAGCCCGGTTTAGCCCTCGGCTTGCCTTGTAACTTTGATTTCTTAAAGCGAGGTGCGCTACATGAGTTGAAGAATATTCAGCAAACATTGCAGACTGACAACCGTGGGTGTCCTCGACGCTGCACCCGAGAAACTTCTTCATTCAGCCTCCCGACAGCCGCTCCAGGAAACGTGGCACGAATATTTAACCAGGTCTGTCGATAGACCTCGTCTGATGGCATGAAGTGCTACTCTTTGAAACTAGGTGAAGTTTTGCCTGTAGCTTTTCACCAAATGGGCTCTGATCCCTCGTCTATCACTGCAGAAAAATGCATGTCAAATTGTCAAAGGCAGCAGAATTCTCCGTGGGCGGAGAGAAGCCTATCGGCTTCACAGTACATGAAACTAAGGAATTAATTCGATTGGTACGCAAGGGACTGAGCAAATTAATAAACATCAAAGGGCTGCCCGGACCTGTGGAAGTAAACGGGTGGTCCTATGGTCCTACAAGCGGGTTTCCTTTACAGTCTCAGTCCTTTTCTGACCTGCGACCCTATGGGGTGTCAGCAAGACCTCCTGGGGGAATCGGCAATTCCCCTGCTGATGAGCCCGAGTGGGCTGGTTAGGCCAGTCCAGCCCTTCACAGTGTGGCCCTGAATACATGGTGTACTTCCCCCGTCGCCAGACCATCCTTAGTGCTTTCTCTTAGGCTAGTGTAAAAGTGAATTGAATGTCCTCAGGCGCACTGACGGGGAAGAGGGCGGGTGCCTTGAGGCTTGCTCTGGGAGGAAGGGTGACATCACTCTGGGGTTTTAAACTAGCCACAGTCACCCGTGCATTGACTCATGCCCGAGACGCTGACTGAGGACATGTGCTGCAGCCACCTTCCCTTCTCCAGCAGGGGCGGCCTCCAGGAGGAACAGGCTACTCCCCAAACACAGTCATCGGGTGGCTCTGTCCTCATCACCACAGGCCCACTGGGTAGGTGGCCTTCATGCCACATGGAGGGAAGATATGAGGTGGCCTCAGGCCCTGAAGAACATGAGGCCCTTCTCCACTGTGAAGCTCTGTCACCAGTGGACGGACCCTGGCCTCGCTCTCAGCTGGTGGAAGTTAGAGACCCCTGCCACTGCACAGCAGCGCTGCTCTCAGGAGTTTGAGGTGGGAGGGGCCATCTCATTGTGCAGGACCACAGTCCAGCAGGGGACCTCAGCCAGGCCTGGGGCATCGACGTCCCAGTCATTTCCACCTGTGCCTCTGCTCTGAGCCCTCCCGGGAGCCCAGGCCTGTGTGAAACACTGCCCACTTAGTGAGTCCCCCGGGGGTGTCTCAGACTCACTGGGTTCAAGATGTATGTCTTTTTTTTTTTTTTTTTCCCCAGAACTGGACATCGAACCCAGGGCCTCAGGCATGCCAGGCAAGTGCCCTAACACTGAGCTAAATCCCCAGACGTTTTTATTTTATTTTGAAACAAGTTCTCACTAAGTTGCCCAGGCTGGCCTCAAAGGTGTAGTCCTCCAGCCTCAGCCTCTTGAGGAGCTGGGATTACAGGAGTGTGATGCTGTGCCCAGCTTCAAGATGCATCTCACACCTGGTCTTCTGTCTGTGTGCCAGGCTGAGGAGGTGGCGCTGATAGCCAGCTGGCTGCTCAGGCTCACGCCAGAACCACGGCCCATCTGTTCCTTCTGCGCGGCCCGTCGCGTCTGTCTGTGCTCCCAAGTGCCTTGGTCTGCACCGGGAGGCTGGCTGCTCCCTGTGTTCCGTGAACGCCCCTGCAAGCCACCCCAGGTGCAGCCGTGGTGTGAAGGAGCCCGGGAAGCCCCACCGTGTGCCGGCACCGTGGTGTCTAGTACTCCCAGGAAGCATCCGATTTTTTTTTCCTATTCACTGGCTGCTTACCTGGCCACTCACATGTGAGCTCCAGAAGGCAAGTCTTTCCCGGTGTCCAGCACCAAGCCTGGGGCTGAGCTGGGAGGCACGGGCAGCGCTACCTGGCCCGCCAGGCCGCGTCCGTCTCGCTCAGCTCAGGGCTGGTCCGTGCCAGTGTTGAGCCCGCGTTGAGGCCTCTTGGAATCAGTTTCCCTTTTCAACAGATCGTCTGCATTAGGCTCATTGGCTTGATGATATTTTGGTCCTCATTGGAAGCTAAATGTCGGGTGGGTCCTGGAAGACAGCTCTGGGGCTTCACATTTCCCTGATGGAATCGGGGAGTCTTGTCCCACTGACAAAGCTGGACATGAAGCCATGGCCATGGGTTTACAGGGCCAGACTTCCTGTACTTGCAGAGGAAGCACAGGGGCTTCTCTCACTTGCCGGGATGCCCTCCTGTCCCTGCTTTGTGTTCCATCCTTATTTGTTTGTTTATTTTACCTAATTGAACCAGACTTTGGCAGGAGCCACTGTGTGCAGCCATGGGGGCAGCGGCAGGGGATAGCTCCCCAGGTGGCAGCAAAGTGTCAGTGGGCTCACAGTCCTGGTTCCGTCCCCAGCTGGCTGCATGTGGCTCAGGTTGAGATGGGACCCTAACTCCTGCCAACAGCTTAATAATTACGTAAGAAAGTACAGAAGCCAAACTGTGCTGGTCTCTGAGGTCCCAGCTTCTGAGGACGGATTCCCAGTCCGCATGGGGGACGTCAGCTCCCATGGAGATCTGACACAAGCACAGTGTTCAAACCCAGCGGGGCAGAACCTCTGGGATGCGGGACGTGGGCCTTGGTGACCTGCTACAGCCTTGTGCCCTGCTCTAACCCTGGGGTTCCCCACCTCGGCTGCCTGTGGCATCCCACGGGCGGGCGAGTCGAAACAGTACTGGCGCTGGGTCCACCCTCAGACTCCGAGCCAGCCTTCGGGGCTGCAGCCCAGCCTGGGGAGGTCACACATCCTCCCAGAAGGTGCTCACAGGAAACACAGGCGCACAAGCAGCCCAGCCGACGGGGCCAAGAGCGCAGCAGACGTGCCACCTGGAGCTTAAGGGGAATTGAAAGTGATGGTTCCACAGAGCAGACCCCGAGGACAGAGGTGACCCCGAGCACAGAGGTGACTCGCGAGGCCCTGTGTGAGCCCCGACTGCAGGGTAGGCCGCCTGCTGGTCCAGGGACCTCCATTGTGCAGCGGGTGAGGCAGGACGCCAGGGCTGGGCTTGACCTCAGGCTGCAGCTCCTCCTCATTTCAGCTCGATCGTCACCCCAGCGCCCCCGATTTCTCCCCTTTCACTTTCCAAGCCCTTGGAAACAGACGGGCAATCTTATTTTCAGGTTTACTCAGCATGAGTACTGGACTCCCGTTCTAGATCGCCAGCGAGCGAGGCGGACCTGGCTCTGGCTGGTCCCCGCCCACCGGGTTCCACGGCCTGTTGAAGGGCCTGTGCAGCTCCCGAGTGGGGGGAGCAGGACGGTACCATGGCTGTCAGGAAAGGGCTCCCTCCAATACTCAACCCCCTCCGCGGTCATTTATCTCTTAAAAATTAGGCTTTACTACAGCAGCTCTGGAAGCTCTCACATCCTCCCTCATTATGGGATATATTGAGCTATAAAATCTGCTTCCTGGTACGCTGGAGAGACTTGGAAGTTGACAAGGTGGCACATGCAGGGATAACGTGGGGGAAGAGGTTGACCTTGGACACCCACACCATTCATGCTCCATGATGGAGCCCGTTTCCAAGGGTCAGAGGATTCCAATAAAAACAGAAAAGTCCACACATTTTATAAACCACGGCTTGGCCAAATTTTGGAGTGAGCAGCCTAATAGAAAGAAAATCTCACTGAGTGTAAACGTCTGATATCACTTTCAAATCAAATCTCTTAGTAAAGACTGCAAAGATTTTGTTCTCAACCACTGCATCTGATATGTGCACAAACAGGTTTTGAAGTGTAGACCTCCTGGAAGTGACTTTAGGAGCTGAGCCGTTAGAAGAATTACAGATACGTTTGCAGAGCTGGGGTGAGGCTCCACGGTGGAGCAGCTCGCCCAGCCTGCGCAAGGCCCTGGGGAAGAGAACTACAGAAAAATAAGAAATAAACAGCACGGCTTTCTCTTCTGCTGTGCAGGAAGGGTGCTCAGAAACCAAAGAATGAAAATTAAAATAAATGAGTGGGCATGGGGGATGTGCTGCTGGTCATTTGCAAACCTAGAGGAGGTTGAAAGGGTGGAAGCTGGGAAGCTATTATGGAGAGACGTGACCCGTCTTGTCACATTCTCTTAGAGCAACACGCAAGTCAGGGCTGCCCAACCTCTCCCCCGCGGCTCTGCAGCAACTACTGAAAAGCTAATCTTTTCAGACTGGTTCCAAGAGAATTTATGTTAATGCTTGCTCTGCGCTCCAGAAAATAAATCTGGACTTGACTTTTGCTTTCACATCTTGTGCCTCCCAAAGTGGCATTCCTCCAAAATATGACTTAGTATGACCTGCAGACTTCTTCTCACCAGCCCCACACACAGTACCAGGAATTTTTGCCAGCATCTCCCAAAATTAATTGCATTTCCTGCTTTGTCTAAATCTCAAAATATTATAAGCACACAAAATCATAAATCCATAATGCAGACCAACAGTAATGACATGCATGTTAATTGGATAGGTTTTTAATAACAGATAGAAGTGTGAGTACTATTATTGTGGAGACCAAGGTGATCATTACTCACAAAGGCAATCTATGTGGGTGAAATCTATTATCTTAAAAGTATTTTGATAAGGACAAATCTATGCAAAAAGGACTATGTATCTCATAGGCAGTTGTTAAACCCCATTAAACATGCTTAATAATTAGTTGGCCAAAGAATCTCATTAGATGTACATTAAATGTGTATTTAAGCCATATTTGAGACACTTCATTAAGAGCAGCATGGTGAGCTTTACTGCCTAATTTTAATAAAAATTCCCATTAAATTAAAACTTGAATTTATGTCACTCTCCTCCATCTTTGAGAAGAGACTGGAGCATTGTTTCTGCCCCCCAAAAGATCAGCTCCTGCCATGTTATGTATTTCATGGCTGCTTTATTTAGGACTTATTTATAAGCAATAAATTCACTCACTTAAAGTGTACAGCTCAATGAGATTCGTTAAATTTATACAGTTGGGCAACTATCACCTCTGTCTGGTCTTAGAATATTCCCTCACCCCACAGAGATGCCCTCAGATGCAAATCAGGCTTCTCCACTCTAGTTTTTCATTTTATGAAAATTGCACATCTATGTGATCATACAATATATAGCTTCTTAGGACAGTTTCCTTCCCTTAGCATGATGATTCTGAGAGTGACCTTTGTTATACCAGTAGTCATTTATTGTTGAGTAATATTTCATTTCGTGGATATATCACAATTTCATTTTGCTTTCAATTTCTTGAAAGATGTTTGGGATGTCTCATTTTGTCTATTTTAAACAATGCTGATTTGAATACTCATCTATATGGCTTAGTGTGGATTTACATCTTCACTTTTTTCAAGAGAGTGAAATTGTTGGATCGTATGGAATTAGATGTGACTTTCAAAGTCTGTCAGCTGGGAGGCATAAAGATGCATCTGGAATGGTTCTTTGGCTCAAGATTGCCTTGGCTACGTGGGGTCTTTGTGGTTCCATATGAATTCTAGGATTATTTTGAATAATCCTGTGAAAAGACCTTTGAAATATTGATAGAGATTGCATCGAATCTGTAGGTTTCTGTGGGTATTATGGGCATTTTTTTTTTTTTTTTGGTACTGGGGATTGAACTCAGGGGCACTCGACCACTGAGCCACATCCCTAGCCCTATTTTGTGTTTTATGTAGACAGGGTCTCACTGAGTTGCTTAGCACCTCGCCATTGCTGAGGCTGGCTTTGAACTCGCAATTCTCCTGTCTCAGCCTCCCTAAGTGCTGGGATTACAGGCTTGAGCCACCGCGCCCGGCTTATTATGGGCATTTTAACAATGCTATTTTTTCCAATCCATGAACATGGACTACCTTTGCATTTATTTCTGTCACCTTCAATTTCTTTCAACAGCATCTTAGAGTTCTCAGTGTGCAGATTTTTTACCTGGTTAAGTTTATTCCAAAATATTTTATCTTTTTTGTTTGTTTGTTTGTTTTTAAATTTTTTCAGTTGTAGATGGACGCAATTTCTTTATTTTATTTATTTTTTATATGGTGCTGAGGATCGAACCCAGTGACTCACGCATGCGAGGCAAGCGCTCTTCCACTGAGCCACAACCCCAGCCCTATTTTATCGTTTTTGATGCTATGGTAAATGGGATTGTTTTCCTTCTTAATTTTGAATTATTTCATAATTCGTGTATAGAAATGCAGCTGACTTTTGTGTGTTGGTTTCTGTCCTATGATATTACTGAATATATTGTTTCCAGCTATCTTTTGGTGGAGTCTTTAGAGTTTTCAAAGATAGAGTCATGTTATTTGCAAACAGAGACAATTTTACTTCTTTCTTTCTGGTTTGGATGTGAGTTTGTGTCCTATCTTGCTCCTGATCTTAGAGGAAATCTTTTAGCTTGCCACAACTGAGGATGTATTTAGTTGTGGATTTAGTTTGCTGGTATTTTGGTTTGCTAATACAGACACGTATGCTTGTAAAATAAAATCAATCTTATTTATTTATTTATTTTGGGTACTGGGGATTGAACTCAGGGGTACTCGACCACTGAGCCCCATCCCCAGCCCTATTTTGTGTTTTATGTAGAGACAGGGTCTCACTGAGTTGCTTAGCGCCTCACCTTTGCTGAGGCTGGCTTTGAACTCGCGATCCTCCTGTCTCAGCCTCCCTAAGTGCTGGGATTACAGGCTTGAGCCACTGCACCTGGCAAATCAATCATATTTAAAGTGCATAATTTAAAAGTCATACATCTATACCTGTGTAACCATCAGTATGATCAGTATAATAAACATATCCATTAACTTTAAAATTTTCCTTGTGATCCTTGGTAATACTAACATTTCACACCTCCCTGCTGATCTTCTTTCAGTGATCATAGCATGCATTTTCTAGATATTTATATAAATAGAATGATTTAGTATGTGCTGTTTCTGAATGCTTTTCAATTAACATAATTATTTTGAAATTCAGCCTGTTTTTGTGCATATCAATAATCCATTACTTTTTATTGCTGAGTAGTATTCCATTTTGAGAACCAGGCTTGCATCTCGAAGTGAATCCCACTTGATCACGGTGACTATCTTTAATGTGCTGTTGAATTTTGTTTAGAGTATTTTGTGGAAGATTTTTGCATCCAGGTTTATCAGGGTCTTTGATTAAAAACTTTAGTTATGATTAAATTTAAAAAATAGCATAGAATTCAATATATTAATCTTTAAGTTACAGTTTCCCTTTCTCCTGAATCCATGGCAACCACCATTCCACATTCTGCTCCCATCAATTTCACTATTCTAGACACTTCATGTAAGTGGAAAAACACATTGGGGTGTGTGTGTGTGTTTGTAAGTGGGGGAAAGGGGACTTATGCTAATTTCACTTGGTATAAGATCTACATCCATATTGAAGCACATATCCACTTTTCCTCTCTTTGAAAGCCTGGGCCCTACTCCACTCTGTGTATTCACGGCATCTTGCTCACCCACTCACTTGTTTATAGACACCGGGTTGCTTCCACGTCTGGCTGTTCTGCACAATGCCCGTATGGACAGGGAGTCTCTTAAAGACCTTGCTTTTAGCTCTTGGATATGCAGCCAGGAGTGGAGCTGCTGGATCAGGTGCCAGCTCCGTCTTCAGTTGCTTGATGAAGCCCCGCCCTGCTTTCCACAGCTGCCCCTCAATCCTCCACGCCCATCGACGATGTCCACTTGCTCCAATTTCTCCACATCCTCACCAGCACGTCTAGAAGGTTTTCACGGGGGCCGTTGCGGTGGGTGTGAAGTGACGGCTCTGGTGGCTTTGGTGTGCATTTCCCCAGTGACTAGCGATGGGGTACCCTGTTATGTGCTTCTTGGCTGTATTTCAGATCTCCCTCGGGACAATGCCTAGTCGATTCCTTTGCCCATTTTTAAAATTGATTTTTTTTATAGTTGAGTTGTAATTATAGGAGTTGTTTATATATTTTGGATATTGATACAGGGTTGGTTAATTTTATGTCTCTAAGAAATTCTTACCAAATTCAATGTCTTAAAGCTTTTACTCCTGTTTTCTTCCAAGCCTTGTACAGTTTTAGGTCCTATTTAGATCCTTAAGCCACACTGATTTCAATTTGCATATGGTGTAATGTGAGGGTCCAACTTTCTTTCTTTAGCACATAAATACCTGGTTTTTACAATGCCATTTGTTAATACATTAGTTTTGATTCTTTCTTTAGTTTTACATTTGTTTTCTGAGAGTAAATCCTCTTTCCTACCCTTAAGTAGAAGTCTAGATCTTTTTGTGGAATTCTCTCACTGAAAATGCCTTCCTACAACAATTCCATGTCTAGTGATGACCAGTAAGAGGCTAATTCCAAACCTGTTTTTGTTAACTGATTATTGTATATTTGAACATGAGGCATGAAGTTTGAGGTCAGGGGTTACATGGTTGTTTATAGCAGCACAAGCCACCATAGTTAAGTTATTGACATCCCAGGTGCCTGTCAATAGGTGATGGGTAAAGGAAATGTGATACACGCACACACAGACACACAGTGGAGTTTTATTTAACCATAAAGAAGAATGAACTTAAGTTATTTGCAGGCAAATGGCAGAACTAGGGAGCATTAAGTGAAACAAGCCCAATTTAGAAAGCTATGGCTGAGTCAGGTGTTTTCTCTTGTACATAGAAACTAGAGAGGAAAAAGGAGATAAAATGCCAGGGTTTTCATGAAAATAGACGGGAGACCAGTGGAGTAGAGGAAAGGGAGGAGGAGAGGAGGAGAGGAGGTACTACGAAAACAAAACTGACCAAATCACGTTACGCACATGTACCAATATGTCACAATGGATTCCTTTACTATGTATGATTATAGTGCACAATAAAACTTAATTTGAAAAGTAGTTGTACGGTGAGTTAATTCAGCACATCTTTAGGAACCAGGTACTGCTCTTCTGGATCTCTGTCCTCTTTACTATCTCACTCAATTTCTGGGCCTCATGGTCACAAGGTGGCTGCTGGTATTCCTGACACTTATCTTCACAGAGCCATAAAAGATGAAAACTCCAGGGATATCTCCTCCTTGAAACTGTCCTTCATTGAGAGGAAATTATCCTAGGATGGCAGCTGGTGGGTGGGCACCGTCGCATACGTTAGACCGCGTGCTCCTCCACACAGACGCGGTGTCCATAGGGCCAGTACAGTTGGGCAGGACCTGGGCCTCTTTGTATGCTCACACACTTCCTACGTTCCTCTTCCTGGAGAAGGCGGCCTCCTGACAGGAGTCCCTCCAGACCTCACCACCATAGGTGGCTGTCTAGACCCTTTCCCAGGAGTTTCCAAATTCCTCTTCAGGTGCGGTTGGCTGGGGGAGGGTCAAAGGCGCAGCCTACCCTTCCAACATACTGTGTGCAGAGAGGATGGCGACTGGGCAGACCCCGGCTCTTGACCTCCGTCCACACTGTCATCGCTTGAGGAGAGTTTATCAAAGGTTTCTGCCTACCCTGTGCCCAGGATGAACTCAGTAAGAATCAGAATCCAGGGTCGGGGCCCAGGGGCCTGGGTTACAGAGATGTTCCAGGTGGTTCTTAGGTGCCACCTGGCTCAGGCACCTGGTTCTAACAAACAGGAGAAGCCCCTGGTTTTCAGACCTGGCTGCCCACTGGAGCCCCTGAAGAGCCCAGAGACTACTGGGCCTCCAGTTCCATCTGCAGGCTCTGACGGCAGCGCTCTGGGGTGCCCCGGGCACTGGCATTTTGAAAAGCTCTCTGGACGATTGTAAAATACAGCTGGGTTGAAAATACCCGACTTGTAGTCAAGTTGTGCTCCCACGGTATTCAAGCCCAGCCTCCAGGCCTGACTGTGACCTTCCCTAGAACAGCCTCTTTGTAGATGTCAGCCAGTTAGATCCTAATCCAGTGACTGACATCCTTGTCAAGACACAGAAACTTGGAGACAGACAGAAACAGAGACGATGCTGTATGACCACAGAGGCGGAGAGAGGAGAAGCCCCTCCATGCCAGGGACCGCTGGCGGGGAAGAAGCAAAGAAACAGCCCCCAGAGGATCTGGGGAAAGAGCAAGGTCCTGCCGGTACCTTGGTTTCAGGTACCTACTTCTAAAAATGACAGAGACAAAACAATCTCTTGTTTCAAGCTATCTGTGTTTGTGGAAGTTTGTTGCAGCAGCCCTCGGACACTGATGCCATAGGCTCAGAACAGGTGTGACTTTAGTCCCCTGGGTCTGGGCCCAGACTTCCTGATGGTCTTCCTGTGCAACATATGAGCAAAAGCAGCCTCTCTTAGCAAGGCCAAAGCCACCCAATGGCTGTTAGGCTGTCCATCAGTGCCATGTGCCTCCCAGACCAAATAGAAGGACAGGCATTTTCTTGCATTAGGGATAAAAGATGAACCCGGTTTAGGCAGACCATTTAGGAAATCCATGTAAACACAAAGAAGAAACAGAGATGAGCGGTGATTCCGGTGTGCAGACTGGAGCACTGTGAAAACCGCACTCTGAAACTCCAGGTCTTACACCCGTGAGTGTTTGTTTTCTGTATAAACTGACTCCCTGCTTGACTTCCATGTTGCCATGGATACCTTCCCCTTCCCATCCTAGTGATAATTGAAGTTTGTGCAGTGCTAGGCTTGAGGTGCCGTGAATTGGATTCAATGTCCCCCCCGGGGTGGCAGGAGTTGTGATGCACAAGGAGACAGGACATCAGGGACAGACAGAAGGAAGCAAGGGACTACAGTGAATTCTCAGAAGAACTTGGTAGAATGAATAAGAAATTCAGAATTGGCCCAAAGGATAACGTATCAACTCAGACCAGATGTTGTTCCCAAACTCTCACACCACATAGCAGAAGAATGAGGAGGTTATTAAGGTCAGCTTGCAGGATAATTTCTTTTTTTGTGCTTGTGATGTAAAAACCATAAAAAGCCTTGGGACTGTGCATGCTAAATTCACCCCTCTCGTTGTTATCTTTCTGCAGCTATTTTCTCTGCCAAACAGAACTCTTCAAGTTCAAGGTGCTGCGATGTGCTGACCTTGGCCTGTGCCACGCGGTTCTGAGGTATCACGACATACATGCACATCTAAGGGGGGCCATGCGTCCACTCCAGTGTGGTTTTGTTTTTGTCTCAGAGAAAGACAACACCTTCTACCCAGAGTTCAGTCCTCGCCTAGCAGGTGGTTCCGTCTGCTTTTCCTTCCTGTCCACCCACCACCAGGTCCTGTTCTTCACACCTGTGAGTCCCACTAGCCATCCCTTGCTCTCCGGATCTTCCAGCCCTTGTCAACCCGCAGCGTCTCATCCAAGCTGCCATCTTCTCCAGCCTGGGTTTTGACAATAGAAAGCTTACAAATTGGTCTCCCCATTTCCAAGTGCCCGTCTCTCCCTCCAAGGAAACCAACTCCAGTGGCTTTCCAGGGCTTTTGAAGACTCAGACCTACCACGAGGTCCTGAGGGACAGGCCCGGTCCCACCTCTCCACTGACACCCGGCGGGACTCCCTTCTGAGCTCTCTGCTCTCTGCCACTCCGTCCTGGTTTCTGCGTGACCTGTGACCCTGTACCCGCTCCCTCCTACAGATCCTTTGCAAGTGCTGCTCCTCCTGGGAACACCCTGCCCGCCCTGCACCCAGCTCACTTCCCCTGCACCTGCAGACTTCTGGTTACACATCACTCCCGGGAGAAGGCTCAGCCCCTTCTCTCAGCCAACCTTCCTCCGCGGCCCCCAGCCCAGCCCCTTGGGGCTCTCCTTCAGAGCACTGCTCACAGACAGCAGTGTGTATTTATTTGTCTAATTATTTGATTCAAATCTATCTTCCTCACCAGATTCTGCGCTCCCTGGAGTCAGAGAACTATGTTTCGTTTATGTTTTATCTTTATTTTAGTAAAGCGCTTGGAGAAAAGTAGATGGCCAAAAGTATTTGCTGAAGGGAAGGCACACGCTAGGGCCCATAGTTGCAAGATGAATGCTTGAAACAGATACCAAACTCTTTTAAGCAGCCCCCCTCGCCTTACTATTCTCCAGACTCCTGCAAGAGATTCCTTGAAGACTGCCCAGCAGGCTGCACATTTGGCAAAGGACCACTTCGTGCTGTCCATTCCAAGTGTTCCTGAGGTTCTGTTGAGACACCAGAGTCCATCAATGAGAATGCCATTCCAAAATGGCGCTCGACCTGTCTCTCCAGACTCCAGGAAGGTAAGGTTACGGCTTCTCCCACTGACCAGTTCCGCAGCCCTCTTTCTTCTGTCTAATAAAGTTATTTTCCAAACAAAAAGACGAGTAGAGTTTCAGAAGCATGTTATTCGTGGTTAAATATTTATGTACGCAGAGAGTGCAGAGAACCCTTGTGCACGGATGGATAGCGCGAACGCTGGGAGGTGCCGTTTTTATATCTTCTTACACTCTTTGCTTTAAAGTCCATTTCATTTGATGGCTACATATCTGCACCAACTTTCTTTACGTTAGGGTTTGTTTAGTATATAATTTTCCAACATTTTATTTTCAGTCTTTTCAGGCCCCTATTTTTTAGGGTGTCCTTTTCCCTGACAATATGGGTCTCTCAGCTGCAGAACGTATTCACTGGTTGTCATCCCTGGGTATTTGAATTCATTTCTTTGGTGCTTTATGTGCTCTTTCTTTCTATTTGCCCAGGCTTTTAAAGCTTACTTGACTCCCCCTTCCCTGCTTTGGATGAACATTCCTCCCTTCTTTCAGCTTCTCTTTCTTTTCTATTTTTAGAAGTCATAACTACTCCCCCTCTTTTTGGAAATCGTTCTAGAGATTTTCGTTCTAAGGACCAGTTCTTGGAGCATTTAATTTTTAGTGGGTTGTGACAGATGCTAGGAGCCTGGGAATATGAAAAAGAATAACACAAAACGCTTGAGGATGCTCCAGTCCAGCCAGAGGCAGGGTTTCTAAACCAGGGTCTGCATCCCGCAGGGCCACCCATCCCCATGCTTCCCAGGGAAGACGTGCTTGATAGACCCAATCTTGCTGCAAAATCCAGGCTCAGCTTCCCAATGCTGCTCAGAGACAGTGGCTGGGGTTGTTGCCCCACTACAAGACAAAGCAAGCAAATGCACCCACGGGTACACTCACACACAGGTACACAGAGACACAGCACACACACACTGACACACACACATACACACAGACACACACAGGTACACACATGCACACACAGGTGTGCTTGTGCACACACACACTCACGTATACTAGCTGGACGCGGTGGCACATGCCTGTCATCCCAGCACTGTGAGAGGCTGAGACAGGAGAATTGCAAATTCAAAGCCAGCCTCAGCAATGTTGAGGCACTAAGCAACTCAGTGAGAGCCTGTCTCTACGTAAAACATGAAATAGGGCTGAGGATGTGGCTCAGTGGTTGAGTGCCCCTGAGTTCAATGCTGGTACCAAAAGAAAAACAAAAAACAAAAAAAACCCACTCACACATCCTTCTGCTTTCTGTGGTCAAACTAGATTACAGTATAAACCACTGAGTTCCTGTACAGATGCCATGCAGGAACATACAGCCAAGCGGGCCGTCTCTCCGTTGTGATTAGGAACACCTCATCACAATCATCGGCTGCTGTCATATTTCTGATTCCATTTTACAGATGAGAAACTTCACATTTGTACTGATGAAAATTGGAACTTGGATTTGTGAACAAGTTCAGTATATTTTGTAATTACAGGCCGAACGTAATTTGCATGCTCCACATATGTAGGTGATATTTGTGTAGACGTGTGTGGGTTATGAAATCTGGGAGGGGGGGTTGCTCATGCCAAATACGCATGCGACGGCTGAACAAATATATTTTTGCAAACCAGATTAGATCAACTGCAGAGTTTGGCCTTTGGCTTATTCCTTTCCCTGCACAGGGCTTCATCTGCACACAGTTAATTTGCTAGGTTCAGTATTGTGATCTGGCAAGATTTGATTTCAATTCTTTTAAAGGTGAGTGTGATGCAAAGTAAATTAGATTCTTTAATGGGATTTCCTTTAGTGTGAATGAGGAATTTAAAGTGCCAATATCAAATAGCAAATGATTCTTGATTAATTTTTATGGGTTTAGCTGATTGAATACATCTTAGGTAATCTCTTCCATTAATATGGCATCTTGAAATTTTAATTAACAGTTCAAGTGTTCTCATTTTGATTGCTTTTGTTTTCTGGAGTATACAAAGTACGTACCTGGCCCCGGTTTACGCCTGCCGTCTCCCCACCCCTCAGGGAGTAGGTGCTTTAGAAACCTGTTGTTCTGAGGACTCCAAGAGCAGCGAAGATGATGATGAGCCAGAGAGTAGCCACAAGGCAAGGGACACACACTTTGCATGTCTTGGTGAGTCTTGAGTCAAGGGTGGAGAAACCAGCAAGGGGCAAGCAAAGGAATCGGAAAGGAGAGACCTGGAGAGGGATCTGGTTATTATGCCAGAAAATCAGACACTCGGAGCAGCTTGACCACTGTTTCCTAAGAACAAGGTCCCTCTTCCACTGGTTCTTCCAGAAAACTTCAGGGCATCCGGTGGCTCCCAGAAGCTTTCAGTTATCATCCCACAAAGCGAGTCCCCATGTGCAGAGACCGAATACTGCCAGTACCTGGACCCACCAGGGTAGGGCCCAACTCCTGAGCTCACCTAGCCTCAGACGTGCGTGTGTACAAGCAAAGCCCTGAGGGGTTTAGCAGACACAGGCACTGGGGGAGTGAGGCGCAGACAAGACCGGATGCTCTGAAGGCCTGATCACCACAGGGGCCAAGTGAGGGCAGAGGTGACATCAGGGACACTCTCTTTGAAACAAGAGCCCTGGGCTGGTGGAAAAGAGGAACTGATACTGAAGGAAAGAAATGGGATGAGGGCTCCAGGAGGCCATGGGTGGACGGTGCCCAAGGGGCCCCGAGGGTTCCCATGGGGCATACCTGCCGTGGCCACAGGGAAGACCTACCAGCCAAGGAGCGCCACTCCTCCGGACTCTGCCAGGCCTGTGCGGCTCCTTTTCAAGGTCCATGGTAAACTAAACCCTCATCCAACCAATTTTTTCTGCTCATTAAGCTGGTACCAAAGGCATGGGAACTGACAGGCTGGAATATGGATTTTCTTGTTATGTCCCTTCCTCCTCAGTTGGAAAGTTCTATCAAAAGCCATCTAAGTAGCTCATTTATTTTATCTAAAAACATACATCAGAAAATTGCTAAGGTGAGAGAGCCGAAAGCAGCACACACATCTTCTTGGGGGATGTACAGATTGCTATCAGTGCATAGCTTGCCAATTCTTCGAATGTGGGGTTCCTTGGAGTTTCTCTGCATTTCAGGCCTCTTGTTTGCAGCCGGTAAGTGTCAGGATCTATTTTAGAATGATGACTTTTATAAGAGACATCTGGACTAAATTCCAGCTTCTCCAGTCCTGGCCTTTGGAATTCTCAGGGCACACTTTCCTGCCTGCCTTGGGGAATACTGTTAAGGCAGATCACGCTCTGAATTTGGTGACCACAGGACATTTGCCAGCATGTCGAGGACCACAGAAGCCCAGTTCACAAGTGCATTCTCTGCAGTTTCTCAGTCTGTCTTCACAAAGACAGAAGCCAGATTTTAATGTCCATCATCCTGGTAAGATCTGCATGGCCTTGGAACAAAGGATAGACACGGCACATCCTAGAATAACCACACACCTCTAGGGCCTGGGAAGATCCCCCACCTGAGCACTGTGCTTCCTCTTCTCAGACAGGTGGCTGCAGTCAAGGTGAAGGGTCAGCTCAGGGGACGGGAAGTAACAGCCCTGCATCCCTTAACTCCACCTGGCTGGGAAAGCGTCTGGCACCTCGACAGAGGAAGGAGACGCAGATGTAGCCTCCACGGGCCTTCAGCGTACAAAATGAGTCAGATCTAAAACTACTCTGCATCTGGGTGTCCTGAGGCTGAATTTCTGCCTAGGTCTTTCTGCACCAAAAGGGCCAGGGGCCTCCACATCACACTGAACCATGTACATGATCCCGGGCACTTTCAATCTTCCCCCTGGAGGCCAAGCACGACGGCGGGCGGAGAAATCTGTATTTGTTGAAAGATTCGCTGAAAGAAATGGTGTTTGTTCCAGTGACGCTGGGGCGGGTCCTGGTGGCTGATTTCCCCCTCAACACGGCGGTGATAATGAACTCAACGTGACCTGCTGATCCCATGCTAATTAACTCAACTCTCATGAAAGGACTGAGTTCTCCGGGGTTAGAGAACTGGCAGAGGCGTCCCTCCTCGCAGAATCCATTCTACAAATAAAATAAAGATAACTCTAATGAATCAGCTTTAAAATCCAGTGCAGAATCTCCTGGTGTCCTAGCACGCAGATCGTGGAAAGTGCTGGATGAGAACCAGGAAATCGCTCTTCAGTGCCACAGAATGGACCCCCCACTGATGAGAACAGAGTTGTTTTTTTGTTTTTTTTTTATTAGACTTGGTTTTGAAACCAGTTTTCAGAGAATTCAGTTGCGGCAGACGCTATCTCATCCTGCAGACCCCGTGATGCCGTGACGGGGAGCATTCGGCCAGGATGACATCACCTGGGGATCCGCCTGTCACCTGACCCATAGTAGGTGCTTTGTAATGTTCAAGAACATGGAATGAACACCGAATTGCAAGTGAAAACCAACCATGCTTACACTCGGCACTTCCCAGGGGATACCCGGTTCCCACCTGCCCGGGCTGCCTTCCCTGGAGCCCCCAGTCTTCCCGGCACCTGTGGCTATCACAGTGACCATGCTGGTAACCAGTCTTTATGGTCTGTCCTGCCCTGTCCAGGAGGCTCACACAAGGGGCTGACCTTGCTCACACACGGTCACGGGCACCAGGTGACAGCTCTGTCGTCCTGGGGAGGGCGCTGGGTGGCTTGGCTGAGGCTGTGCTTCTCACTGCCCATCTTCCTTAGCTGCCCCGCTGGCTTCCCCCACCCACACTCCCAGATGGGTGGCCCCTGGCTCAGCCCCTGCTGGTCAGTGACTTGCATGGTCTGTGGTAGGGAGTCCTTGTCCTGTTGGCTTCAGCAATGGGAAGGGACAGAGAAGATCAGGTGGGAGGACACAGGGTGGCTGGGGTGCCTCGCACCTGGCCCACACCTGTCAGGGCCTCCCTGATGGCTCCACCTGGGGTACTGGGGCCCTGCCTGCCCCCTGCAGGATTTCTTCTGGTTGGCGCCTTCCTTTGACTAAGTCTCCGCTGCTGCCTGCACATACCCTCTGTCTCCTGAGTGCAGTAACCCCTTTCTGTCCCCACTCTCAGGTCCCAGAGCCTGTCGTTCCTGTCCTGGTCACACAGCTAACAGCTCAGCCAAGGCCCTCTGCGTCCTGCAGTTGCCCAGATGGAGCCCGTCTCCAGTCCCAGATGTGCTGCTCAGGTGTTCTGGGTGGCTCTGAGCCAGGCTGAGCATCTGTCACTGCACCTGAGACCCCAGCTGACACTGTGACAGGTGATCATGAGCCCAAGACCCCGCCTGTGCTCCTGCATCCATGGCGAGGAGGGCCCTGCGGGGCTCAGCGTGCGTTTGCTGGGTGAGTCATGGCTGACGCGTGTCGGACTCACGCCTGGGAAGCTGTCCCTCTGGAATTGCGTCTGTTTACGTCATTGCCCAAAAGACTCTTGGGACCTCTTCTTCAGCTTACCTGCAGAGGAAAGTGGCCCACTATTTGTGTGAACTGTGGGGAGACAGGTCTCACTTCAATTTGCCCACCCGCGTGAGTCCTCTCCCACCCCAGTCCCCTGGCTCGTCTGCCAAGGACCCAGGTGCACAGAACACCCCTGCATGGGGCTGTCCACTGCAGCCACTCCAGCGCGTCTCAAGAGCCTCGAAACTGCAAACCTACTCGAATGTTCCTTCTCAAGGCTTCACGCACGCAGCACGGAGGTGTGGAGGGACGGCCTGGTGGGGTCTGTGCTGCCTCTACCTCCACACAGCCTGACCTCACTCGCCTGGGAGACCGTGGGGCCGACCACAGGCCATGCAGGACCACACGGTCTCCTTCTGGACGGGAGCCTTCTGAGGGCCCTTCCGTGTTGGCTGTGAGGACGGCTGGGCCGTCAGACAAGGGGCTGTGGGTCCCAGGTGGAGGGGGCCTGGGCCTCCAAACCAGCAGCAGACGCAAGAGCCCTGGGACCTGGCACCCACCCTGTGCTTTTGCGCACGTGAGATATAAACTTCCACTGTGCTTGAACCGTTGCGTTGCTGGGCTCACTTGTTAGAGAAGTTTAATTTACTATAAGTCATAAAAATGCATCAAATCGCCACTGCGTTCAGTAGTTATCTGGGTAGCTCGAAGCCTTTCTGACCTTTATGTTTGGAGTTCACAGAACTAGAACCTGGAGGATTTTCCCTTTGAAGGAGGAGTTGGGACGAAGCCCTAGTATCTCAGCCACTAAAGAAGGAGAATCAGGCCCCCGACATGCTCCTGTCTAGAAGCAGGGACTGGGAGCAGCTCTGCCCCTCCCCCCGGGGTGGAGCAACAACTTCCCGGATGCGGGAGGATGGGGAGCAGAGCTGATTTCTCCTCAGGTTTCCTGCTCACCCTGAGGAGGAAGCCATGAACCCAGTGGAGGGGCAGTGGTGAAGCCGCAGACCAGGCCCGCGTCCTCCCTGTGAGAGGCCAGCCTCCCTCGCATGGCTGGGTGACCGAGCCAGAGCCCATCGCAGCCCAACGGAGCCATGGCTGAGGGCCAGGTGGGCCCCCATGTGAAGGCCAGCATGGCAAACTCTCCCCTGACCTCAGAAACACAGACAGACTGAGGTTAATTTCCCTGCCAAACCATAAAATATGGGGTCTTGGAAAAGTAATTAAGTTGAGTTACAGAGAAACAAAGAAATAAATATTTCCAGACTAACGGTGCTGTCAGCTGAGATGGATCGCACTGCACAGACTTGTGACGCTGAGCGGAAGGGAAGCCCGAGCTGGCGCCAGAGGGAGTGTGCTCCTGTGTGGCGGTGCCCTGGGGCCGCAAGGCAGGGAGGAGAACAGGGTCCGCCTTGGGTTTCCACTTCCTCTGGTGGGCGGGGGCCACGACCCCTAACAGCCCACACGCTGCTGGTCCGTGAGATCCGTTAGAATTCCCATGGGAATAATTAATTAGTTGTGAAAAAGTAATTTCCTACCGAAGTCATTGGAATCACAGAAACTCTTTGAAAGGAACCAGAAGCCAACAGGAAAAATTAAGACTCAGAAAAAAAAAGAAAAGAAAAAAGAAAAACTCAGAACCAGAAGTCATTGATGTTCAGATGCGGACCCCTGAGCCTGATCACGGCTGGATGACGCATCCCGGAGACCTTCAGAGTTCACTGTGAAGGCACACAGGTGGCCAAGGAGACATGTTCTCCAGCCACGGGGGAGCAGGCAGGAAACCAGCAGGCTGGGAGCTGCTGAGGGGCTTCAGGATGTCCCCGAGAAGGGCGCAGAGGCCAAGAGGGGAGGTGGAGCCGAGGCCTGGGCTTAATCCCAGCTCTGCCTCTTACTAGGACCTCAGTGAGTTCTTTAATCTGCCTAAGCCTCAGATCCCCCTGTAATCAAATGGGATAGAGAAGAATCTCTAAATTATAGATTTCGGGTGAGGATTAGTTGAGATTATGCCTGTAAGGAGCTCAGCACAGCGTCTGAGATGTGCATGGATGGTAGGAGATTAGCCCGTGGACCCATCAGGGGACCAGGCTCTTCTCAGATGGCACCTCTTTGAGTCCCCCCTCTTTTCTCCCTACCCCTGACTGCCGTTCCCCTCCGAGTTATATGTCTGTACACGTTGGCCAGGTTGCAACCCTCCCCTCTCTCCTGAGCCTATCCATGCATACTCGTCAGTGCTGTTTTGGTGGTGAGCCACAGAAATCTCACACTTAAACTGAAACAGAAATTTATTTTCTCTTACAACTGATGTGTTCAGGTGAGGCTTGATCCAATGGCTCAAACCAGGTCACCTTGGAGGGAGCTGATTTCTCTCCCCTGTACAGCTCTGCCTTGCAGAGCATCAGGTTCGAGTTTTGCAAACTGAGCAAATAAACACAGGATGTCTAGCTGAATTTCAGATGAAGAGCAAATCATTTTTAGTATAATTATGGTGCAAAATTGCATGGGGAACATTTGTTGTCTCTCTGTATTTTTGTCTGGAAATTTGTGGCTCACTCTACCCCTCACACAGCTTGTGCCTGCTCCACCGCAGCCGCAGACTCTAGTCTCAAACACCACACTGGAGGCAGAGGGCTGCCCCCTTCAGAAGCTCTGCAAGCGTTTTCCCGCTTCTCTGGCTCTAACTGGGGAAGCACCATTGAGCGCCAGCATTCTGTCCTGGGCTGCTGAGGGCTGGGAGTGCTCTTCCTGAGGAAGGAGAGGCACTGAGCCTCATTGGAACACACTCATGGCCCTGAGCCCTGTCCTCCTCCTCTGGCCTGTCACACTCTGTGTGACACTGCTTGAGCTCCTGGATCCAGCCACACCTGAAGTCAGACACTCCCTGGACAGTACTGCTTCATGTAAATCTACATAAGATACTCAATCCCACGGGCTGTTTCTGCCTGAGCCATTTCAGGTCAGGTCTCCTTCCTCTTGCAATGAACAAAAGTGTTCCCAATGCAACAATTAGGAGGGGGATGAGCAACTCTACCACTCCCTGTCTAACTAGGGCACATTTGCTCATAAACTAGACACATGTGCTTGAATTACTGACTAATCCTTGCTATCTGGCTGATTTTGGGCAAGTCATTCAAACTCTCTGAGCTTCGGTACCCTCATTGGTAGAACTGGGCTACTTGCCACTTAATTTACAGGGTGGTTTTAAGGATTAAGTGCGTCTGTGTAGAGCAGATGGTACGCAGATGAGCCGTAGTCAGACGCTCTATCAAAGGTCATCGCTGTTAACATCGCTGTCGACAGCACACGCCCACTGGGGTGACACTATTCTTGATCTTTTCTGCAAAAATAGAAAAGTCATGATCCAAGCCCAGAAGTTTCTTATCCTTGGATTGAGGACCAAATATCTGCTAATCCTCCTCGACTAATGGAAACCCCTGGGGAGAGATGCTCTGTTGGTGGTGAAGTTATGCAACTGTCCTGAGTCGGCTCAGATTGACATCTGCCAAGGGAAGGGGAAGGCCAGGCCCTGCATGTACTGCCCACTGTCCTGCTGAAAGCCCCTCACTGAGGTCACCTGGCCATGCTGCCTGTCCCAGCCCTCATTTTCTCATAGATACTTTGGGGCTCCAGGTACACGTGCACCACATGCTGCTGGTCTAGGCTGGCAGGGCCTTGGACACCGGCCTCCAGCTTTCAAAGATCTTATAGGGAAAGGAGAGGAAGAAAATGAGCAGACCCATAAGTCTTTCTGGAAGGTTCCAGTAAAGGGCGACGCTGCAGCGCAGGTCTTTAAAATCCGGGAAGACTCATTCCAGGTGAGGGAGGGACCCCTGAGAAGGCCCAGGTGTGAGCAGGCCAGTGCGCTGGGGAAGGGAAGGCAAGTCCAACCCCAGCCCAGAGCCACACTGTGGCCAGGTGTGGAGGACGAGGTAGGGAAGGGGGCCTTGTCCCGTTGGCCTCAGCCATGTGACGACAAGCGCTTGTTCCTGTTTCACTTTAGTAGGCAAGTGGCATGAGCCAACTTTCATGTTTAAGGGACACTCTAACTTTTGGAGTTGAGCAGACACAGCCAACAGGCCCAAGGACTGTCCTGCAGGTGGGGACAGAAGCGGGAGGCGATGGCTGGGGACCCGCAGCTGTGTTAGGAAGTTTCCCTGTGCTCACTGGCGAGAGCAGAGCAGCTGTCTGCATTTAGCCACCTGGATGTCCGTGGTGGCCTCAAGAAGGGCCAAGCCACAGGACTGCCTGGGAGGACAGCAGGAGCTCTGAGCTGGGGACTGGGGACATTTGTATAACCTGTTCATAGAACATGGCTGCCGAAGAGGCCGGTCTGAGGGAGGCTTTTCGTTTCCTTTGAGAAGGGCCAGGCGCTAGCGACGGCTACAGAACCACCACCACAGACTTGTGGCCGTGGCACAGAAATTGGAGTCCACAGTGCCAGGCTGACATCCATGACCAAGGTGGTAGCAGGCCGGTCCTGCCCAGGCCCCTCTCCTCGGCTGGATGGTATCTTCTCTGGCACCCCACTTGGCAGTCCCTCTGTGTGTCTGCCTGCTCCTTTCTAGGGACGCCAGTCATCTTGGGTTAGGGAGACACGAGTGGCCTGTCTCCCCTCGCCACCTCTTTGCAGGTCTCACGTCCAGCACAGCCACATTCTGAGGCACCGGAGCTCAGGGCTTCAGCCTGAGCCCCTCACCCCCTGGAGGATGCTCGGTTGTATTTTCTTGATCATAGAGAGAGAGAAGTGGAGGATGCAGGGGGAGGGGAAGCTTTCAGGTGGGTGTGTGCACAGGTGGGGAGGGAGGCACGGGCTCCGGGTCTTCTCCAGGGAGGCCCTGGCCTTGTCCCTGTGTGGAACTTGGCTCAGGGAGCCTGCCCTCGTGTGCTGTCTGTCGTGGCTGCTCGCGTAGTATTTGTTAAAAGGATGAACCAGCAAAGCAGAGCATGGGCTAATTTCTTATTGTAATATCCTTGATCAGGCAAAAAGCCTTAACTGTATAAGCAATTAGCTTGAAAATATTAGTGCGTGCAAAAGCGTAACAAATGAATTTGCTAATTGCTCCTCCCTGCCAGGACGCCAGCGGCTGGGTCTTGGTAGTGATATCGTAACCCCGACAGGCACGTTGTTCACTCACTCAGCAACCCCTGAGCTTTAGGCACTTGAGAGGTGTAGGCAGGTGTCCCACACTCGGGTGACCATGAGCCAGGAAGGCAGAGAGGACCCGCAGGGAGCAGGGTGAGAGCTGCAGTCAGGAGGCACGAGCCACGTCAAGCACCAGCCCCGAGGCCAAGGGCCACAAGGCCCTCAGGGGCGTCTCCAACTCCATTTTCACATGAGCTCTCCTGAGATCTGAAGGTCAGCCTGTAATTCAACCCCTTGAAAAGGCAGAGCGGGCCACACAAATCTCGAGCCCTCGCTGGGGACCCGGGAGTGTCAGTGTGCTGCTCTGTCTGGGGCGCCCCCTCCTCCCAGCGCTCAGGGTCTGAGGATGGGGCACAGAGTGCGTGTGCAAGGTGCTGGGGCCGCAGCTCTGCCCAGCGCCAAGGACAGCGGCGGGTACTGTGCCACGCCAGCCCGCCCGTCCCCACCCTGCGTTGGATGGCCAGAGGCTGCCCAGCATGGCCTCCAGTGGGTCCCCTGACCTGCCCCTAGTTGGGTTTGGTCAGCCGCACTCCAGCAGCGAAGAGAGAAGGGAGAGCCTAAGGCAGAGGACTTGGTCTCCGTTCCGTCCCTTCCCTGCAGGATGGCTGCGGATGGCGGTTCTGCCCTCTGCAGGGCCCCGGGGATGGAGCCTCACCTCCTTCAGTCCTGGCAGGGGGAAGGCTCCTTACTGTCCATCCTGCTGCCTTTCACTGTCCCCCACCCCTTTCAAGCGACCCCCTTGGGTGGTCTTTTTGTTTTCTGCTGGGATCCGGGAGGCACTGGCACTTTGGTTGACACGGTCCGAAGTCCCTGGCTCCGCCGCAGCCCAGGCTGCAGGACTCAGCTGCGGGCGCGAGTGCCCCGCGGAGCTGGGAGCAGACCCGGCCGGCTGACTCCACGTCTTGGCCAGCACCCTGCGCAGTCGGGCTGGCCGTGGGGTGGACACGGTGACGCGAAAGCTTCACGGATCGGGGAGGGTTCTGCCTCTTGAGGGAGAGAGAGAGGACGAGGGGACAGGGCGGCGGCACAGGACGCAGGGGGTCCCTGCAGACGCCGAGGGCAGCGGAGGCCACTGCTGTCACCAGGGTGAAGTGAGTGCGCCGGAGCCGACGGGGCACGGAGGCCACCAGCCGGTGGGACTCGGAACCACGCGAAGGTCCTGCAGCGCAGGCGGTGGGGAGCGTAGGTGGCCAGCAGGGCGCCAGCTGAAGGCCACGGATGGGCGGGTCCACTGTGCTGGAGAAAGCACTTGGTGGCCCCTGAATCCCAAGGCCGGGGGAGGGGGAGCTTCTGGACGCAGGGCCCAGGCCCACGTGGGGTCCTCGGCCTCAGGCCCTCTCCTGCCTCCGGCAGCCCGGGCTCCTGGCTGCGCCGTCCTCGCAGGGTTATCTCGATGGGAAACGGCAGCAGCATCCGGGAACCCCCGAACTCCCTGGCTGGGGTCCCCTGTTTACCCCAGACCAATCCTGATGCCCGAAGGGAAGACAGGCCCTCATTGGCCAGGCCAGGGTCATGTGACCATCCACGCGCTGGGCGTGGGGTCACCCCACAGAGCCATATGGACCGAGGGTGGGGAGGGAAGTTCTGCAAAAATAATTAGATTGAAAGCCAAGCCACTGAGAAGACAGGTGTCCAGCCCTCTGACCTCCGCATCACTGGGAAGCTGCACTCCGACCTTTGTGTAACTGGCTCTTTCCATCACTCAGATCTTCCATTTCGTGTGGCTGTTCCTGGAGAAAACTCTCAGACCACCCAGACTAAGGTGGCCCTCCTGTCGCATTACCTGATGTTATTTCCTGGAGGTCTCACTCTGACAGCTCCTCCTCCTCCTCCTCTTCCTTCTCATTGCTCACCTTCCTCCTCCTCCTCCTCCTTCTCCTTTCTTCCATCTTTCTAGTTACATCACCAGTTCCAAGGGAACAGGACTTTGGACAGCCTTGAGTTCTGTGTCATTTCTCAGGCCTACAAGAGTGCTTGGCATATAGTAGATACTCAATAAATATTTGTTGAATCAAGAAAGCAATGAGGTAGTTCATTTGTTGACTGTCAATCATTCATGGAGACCACAGCAGTCAGAGACTAACTGGGTGGTGGCTTTCAGGACGGGAGGACCCCAGCAGAGCAAAGGCCAGCCTGGAGACCTCACCTGCTGTGGCTCACGAGAACGCCCAGGCCACTTGCTCTGGTCTGCCCTGCCTCTGCCCCTCCTGTGCAGGCCCCTGCTGTGAGCCCTGTGTGGCTCATTATTTGGCCAGGCTGAGTCAGGCACGCCGGGAGCAGGGACAGGATCTAATTGTTCATTGTGTATACAGAACCCAGCATCTTGTTAGCAAAAGCTTGGGAACAACAGGGCTTTGGTTACTGCCCCTCAGTGATGGATGGAGATGTGACTGAGGTCCCCAGGCAGAAAGGCAGTGACATGAGCCGGAGCTGCATCTGGTGAGGGAATTAGCGATGGCCAGATCAGGACAGGAATGTCAAACTAGCCCCTGGGGGAAAGCCAGGCACCAAGGAAGAGGGTCTCAGAGGAATCTGACAAGTCCGGCTTTTCAGAGTGGCGATTTGTTAAGTCTGGATGCTGGCGTTGGAGCCAGCATCCTGTATGCAGATAAGGTCCTTTTGGCTCCCCCTTTCTTCTCTTCTCATTTTTCTCCCAGCAGTGATTTATTCCCCATGTCTCTGCTGGAAAGGTAGGTGTTGTCAGGGTCTGGCCCTTTAACCAAACCTAAGCAGCTCCACCAAGACCAGAAACCCCGAGGCAGGCCCGGTTGCTATGGAAACCCTGTGGCACAGAGGGTACCACTTGAGTTTGAATTCTCAGACCCGGGCATCCAAGAGGACTCCTGGAGGTCGAAGGTGTTTGGAAGGTTTACTCAGCAGCTGACCAGCCCTCCTGCAGCAGGGCGTTAGTGAGCGGGGTCATCTCAGCCCGTTCCCCTGAAAACAGTGCTGACAGGAGCACAGAGCCCCAGTGCCACCGAATCAGGCCTAGACACATCTCCATCAAGTGACGATGTGACACTCTTGCATGTTTAGAGGGTTCCCTTTGATCTCAGAGAGATAGGAGCATCCTTCACACACAGAATCCAGTGTGTTGGGGGGAGAGGGTGTGAGCCAATGGGTACCACACAGCCTGCAGCTCAAGTCCAGGCAGAAAAGTACAGCCTTGGGGATTGCTGAGCACCTGTCCTACTGTCCTCCACTAACACAGGGCTGAGGTGCTCTCAGATCATCACTCATCCTCAAACTTGGTCACATGTCAAGACATTGGCATCCACTCAGAATTCATCAATCACAGTCACGACAAGGAGTAATTGTATTGGTTGAAAAACAGCTTTGAGTATCTTGCGGGGTTTCGCAGTTCTGCTTTCTGACAGGCAGGGGCACAGCAGCCATCATTGGTGGCTCCCATGATGGCCACCTCAAAGGCTTCCCTGATAAGAACAGGGCAAAAACCAGTATCGTACAATACCTCAGAGGGACACACGAGATCTATTTATTTATTTATTTTTTGGAACGCACTTTGCCCAAAGCAGTAGCTTTTAAATAACATTTGTGAAATGGATTTGGAGAAAATGAACAGGCTGTTGTTTTGCCAGGATGGAGTGATAGTGTGAGCGGGGAGAAAGACACCCAGGCAAGCTGCTCCGGGACACTGGGTGGCACTCTTCATAGCTTAACAAGCAGACTGTTATTCTCAGTTTTGTAACCCAAAGCTACGAGCAGGAACGCTGTCCTGTAACGATCTGACTGGAGATCTCAGGCCTCTCCTTCTCAGTAGACACCACAGGGAATTTTTTAAAGTGGAGGTGGTTGAATGCCAGGTGAGAAAGCCTGCCCAGAGTGACCGTACAAGGAAGAAGGACACAGGGCCACTCCACCGTGTCAGGAATGGGCCTGGGACCACCTCCCTGGGAGATGGCTAGACATTCAGAGGCTGCAGACCTGCTTGGACAGAAACCACGCTCCCACCAGATCCCCAGGTAACTCGTATGCACATCTGATCTGGGCATGACTCCTCCGGCAGGCCAGTGAACCAAGCCGTCAATAAGTCTTGATTGTGTCTTGGGAGGATCGACTACAAGCTTCATCAGTGGTGTTCACTGGGAGCCTGATTAATTAAGTTCCTAATCTGAAACTCCACACATTTTAGCAGTGTGGTCCCAGGAGGCTCTTAACAAATTGGGTGTTTCTTTATTCTCAAGACACAATCCTATCACGAAGAGTGTTTGCATCTAACTTCTAATTCAGGATCAAAAATGTTTCTATATTTTATTGGTTAAAGATACGGGAGAAACATCCCTAATTTAGACATACTCTACTCTTACGGAGGCAGAGAAGACTCTGCTCCCCAAGCGTGGGCGACAGAGACTGAAATTGAAATGACCACCTTTCCCCTAGGAAATGGGAAGCTGCGAGGTGCCAGCAGGCTCAGGAGAGCTCCCATCCCCTCCTCTCCACCCTGTAGGGACGCTCGGGCTTAGGAATGGGCTGCTCTTCAACAGGAGGGAAGCAGGAGGGCATGCTCCAGCAAGTGGTGTCCCTGCGGCCGGCCACTTGGCTTGGGACTTCCTCAGAAGATGGGCTCAGGAGTGGTTTCCGTTTAGCTCATGGTGGTCATCTTAACCTCCCACAACGCAGCAAGATGCAGCTATCCCCTGCGGTCCTCCAGCAGTGCTCTGCCCCTTTGCTAATACCGCACCACTCCGCTCCAGGATGACCTCACCATCCTCAAACACTGGCAGCGGACCTGCCTGTCTCCCTCTCCCAATGGACACTGGCTTTCTCCTGGCTAGGAGATGCTCTGCCACTGTTTGTTTTATAATGTACTCATTCTTTTCTTTCTGTTAGAGCTTTACAGTTACACATAGTAGTTGGGTTTGTTCAACAAACTCAGGCATGGAATTCAGCCTCCCCTTTCCCTCTCTCCTCCCTTCTCTCTCCCCTTCTCCTTCCTCTACTTGGCTTCCTTGAGCTTGTCTATTTATTTATATCTGGTTGGTTCTTTCTACCTACGCGTGGAGGCGGGGTTCCCTGGGGTCCGTGTATGTATGTGTATCACGTGGTTTTCTAAGACTTCATTCTGCACTGCCTCCCTGCCCCGCCCCTCCACTCTGCTCTGGATCTCTTTCTTCTTCATCACTGACCTTCCCTTTATCTTCATGACATCCCATCCTTCCTTCCCCCTTTCCTTTATTCTACTCTAGCTTTTGCATGTGAGAAAAAACATTCAACCTTGGAGTTTCTGAGTCTGGCTTATTTCACTTAGCACGCTCTTTTCTACTTCCATCCATTTACTAGCAAATGCCATGATTTCATTCTTCATGGCTGAGTAGGACTCCATTTTGTGTGTATGTATCACAATTTCTTAATCCCTTCTATCAATGGGCACCTGGGTCGATTCCATAACTTGGCTATTGTGAACTGTGCTGCGATACACACTGTTACAGCTGTGTTGCTGTAGCGTGCGGATTTTAGATCTTTAGGGAAAATAGCAAGGAGTGGGCCAGCTAGGTCTATGGTGGTACCATCCCTAGTCCATGGGGAATCTCCGTATTGCTTTTCAGAGTGTTTGTGCTCCCTGAAAGTCCCACAGCAGTGTGTGGGTGCACCTTCCCCATCCTCCCGGCATTTGTTATTGTTTGTGTTCTTGGCCACTGCCATTCTGGCTGGAGCAGAACAGTAATAAAGGTGATACAAAGTATCTTTAGAGACATTTTTATCAATTTTAAAGTTAAGTCCACTTAAAGAAGAATATTAAATCTGCAACAGAAATAAGAACAGAGAATCACCAAAAACGAGAGGAACTGGGATGGCGTAACGCTGCAGGGACAAAGGACTGGCATATCTCTTCACCACCTAGTAGGGGCTTATTTCTGTGCCATTTGCCAAACCTGAAAAGGAGCTAAGAACACAGGTCATGCACTTAGAAAACTTAACTCTCCTTGGAATTGAGATTCACAAACCATTCCAGATCCCAGGCAGCAACCCACCAACAAATCGGGGTGGTAGAAGGGGGAGACCAAGGAGATCTAGGTCAGTGTGGCTGTGCTCCATGTTCGTCAGCATCTGTTTTCTGGCTGCTCCCAGGTCCCATGTCCCCTGCAGGTTGCTAAAGCCCAGTCTGAAAGTGGGGGTCCCCTGGCTCTGAGGGGCAGCCATTTGGGGAGGCTGGAAGAGGAGAGGAAACATAGCTGCTTGGTGTGGGTCCTGAAGTTCAGGGACCCTTCTGGGATTGCCCTGCTACACCAGCCAAAAGGGGGCCGGAGGGTGAGTCTAAACCCAGAGCCCCTGGGATGCGAGCTGTGTGGCCAAGGGGCAGCCTCAGTCCCTCACTCCAGGCTGGGCCTTCCCTGCATGGCGAGGGACCTGGTTCCTTGGGGCACAGGGCCCATCTTCCAACAGCAGCACTGGAGCCTGATTCTTTACCCAAACTAGAGCATATTCCCACCTCCCCAGGCCCCAAGGGGCATTTTTAAGGAGCTGCTCACTCAGGAGAACCACACCGATGTCCCTTGTTACCCTCCTTCCCTGCGAGGTTTCTTTTGGTTATTGTTGCCCAAAGATAAAACATTCATTGCTCAAGGCGCCATTTTGTTGAATTGCAGCTTTTAGGGGAGCTATTATCAGCAACTCTGGAAACTATACTGTGGAACTGAGGAAACCCTGCAATTTTTTTTTTTTAAGATAGCTTTCAAGGACACTTACGATAAATCCGTGAAAAGAGAGCTACTTACAAGCCAGGGATTTATGGAATTTGCCAGTTATTTGTGTCTCTTCTTTTGTCAATAGCATTAAGATTTGCTGTTTGTGTGGAATTATCCACTGACCTAAATCGTAGCGGGCTATCAAAATCTGTTCCTTAGATGAAGTCGTGCAGGCGTGTGACACATTGATCAGTCCCAGGCATGCAGCCACTGCGGAGGTGGCTTTTTGCATCTTTTCTCAGCACCAGACAAAGATGGAGACATACAAATGAATCACAGCCCATTTGCACCCATAGTTTTAAAAGTGCTTATGGGTTTGTAAAGATACGTTGCGAGAATCCTGGCTCCTGGCTTCCTACAAACTTTTTAAGCATGATGACATGCGATTTGTTTACCTAGTGCAATGCCCCGAGAATTAACGACAAGACCAAAATGACATATTGTTCTCACATTATGCAAACCACTCTGGGGTAGATCATGCTTCATTATGCAAAATCAAAACCACTGCTATTCACTTGAGGGAGTCTGGATGTGTGAGCGCCAGGGAGACTGACGGCCAGTTCTCCCCCTGAGACTTGAAAGCAAGACAATGACTGAAGTCCAAAGTCTTGCAGGAAGAGATGCTAATTTGGTCCAAGGGCTGAGGATTCTGGGGCCAGCAGGACAGGACCAGTGCCAAGGAGCTTTGACAATACAAAGGTGAGCTTCAGGGTCTTCGAACATGTGTGGGAGAGAGAAGCAGGGTTGTGCAGAAGTCCAGACCCAGCCTGGCCATCTCCCTTCATTTTGTTTTATTTTCTTGGCTAGAGAGATTTTTCTCATATACCCACGAGTCTCTTGAGAAGGAGAAATTTATTCTCCTGCACCATAAGATCCAAACTCAGAGATATTTCTGTCAAAGTAGGGCTTCTTCATTATTTTGAAATGTTTGCTATAGAAAAGTTCTATTTGGTTAGCGATCTACTCCCGCTATCACTAGAAATTCCAACATTAAATTTGTCAAGGAAAGAAAAGGATACAGTTTCAAGAGTTGACATTTTCCAATGCTTGTAAAATGATGCAAAAACTTCACCATCTACTCATCGATGCCATCAAGAATCTGAAAGGACCATTTGAAAAGATTTGATGTGGCCATTTCAAGGATAAAACCAATATTTAAAGCCATGCCCAGGCACACAAACTAAAGTTTCTCACCAAAAGCTTTTTAAAAATGTTGGATTAGGAAATCACAAGCACAGTCACTATTCCACAGTTGTCTCCCTTGCTGTTGTGTATTTGTTTATCGTTATCCCGTGATAGGAAGAAATAACGTTTCGGGAAGCCCCACTACTGCTCTGAAAGCCCCTGCCGTGGACCCTGGTGCCACTCACACTTTGAAATGTGTGACGTTTGGGAAGGGCTGGCCCAGGGAATGGTTCCTCTGGGCTACAAAGGCCACTTGTGCAGATATTGCCATTGAAACCTTAAGCTCCTTGGAAGAGAAGAGTGGCCAGCCCTGGGCAGCTGTCAGTTTTTGTCTGTCCATCTTCCTTTTGCAGTGAGAGAGTCCATACTGGGTGGAGAGCAGGAAGCCAATAGCAGGCCGGGCCAGCAGGAAGGGGCCGGGCATGGGACACGTCCTCTTGAACACAGAGCTGGCCCACACATGGCCAAAGCAGTGCTGGGAGCGGATCCAGGGGTAGAGTTTCTTGGCCACAATGGCTCACACCTGCTGAGGGACACATATGGCTCCTGGGTCGGGCTGCTCTATAACTGCCAAGGATCTAGAAGGTCAACGGAAAGTTTGTAAAGGAATTCTCCAAAGAAGAGAAGAGAAGGGACAAGAATGCTATCACCCCAAGCCCACACTCCAGGACTTTATCTCAACCCCAACTTTCGTCTGAGTCTTGGCTTCATGAGAGGACAAAACTCTTGACCATCTAGGGTTAAGCAGCCACTCAACTGCACCTGAACTTCTCTTTGGGAAGCCCGAGAACCTGTGGTTTCAAGAGGCCCCATGGTCACTAAAAGCTCCGTGGGCTTGGCTTCTGGGAGAAATAAAGAGAATTTTGCTTTAAAAAAATCATGCATATTTTATGATGTAACTTTAAAATATGTCATGAAACATTGAACTTATAAGTGGCAATTAGAATTTAATACCATGAATTAGCTATAATGATGTATGCATATCTTCCTACCATACATTATTAAAGTCTTAATATCCCTTTCTAATCTTATCCTCATAACATCCTTGAAAAAAACGCAAAGATTAAAAAATAAACACTTTCTTGGGAAATTTCTTAAAACCATGTTTTTCTTCAAAGACATCCACTAAGCGGTCCTGATTTTCAGTTCCATATTATCTAGACCCGGGCAAAAAATGATGCAGAGGGATCAGCAACAGGCAGGACCCGCAACACAGGCATGAGTGAGCAGCTCCACCCTGGAGGACACTGAGCCAGCAGGCTCTGTCGACTCTGTTGAGAACAGAGAAGGCACACACACAGGACAGGCCCAAACCCAGGCCACCAGGGTAGGTGTTGAGAGCAACTGAAAACCACCGGGGAGCAGCAGCATTCCACCTGCATCAAACCTCAGGAGATGCTTGGGACACCCAGAACTCGATGGGAAATTTCCTGATGTTAAACTTAGCAGGGAAATTTCACTAACAACAAAACAAAACATGCCATCTAGTCCAAATGCAATCTTTCAGGCTCAGGATACACCAGTCTGCAGCTTTCGATTTCGTGGGGGAAAGCTACTGTCACCTGTTGGTGTTTAGGAACGGCACCGTGGAAACGGGGTGCTCTTACAGAACACTGCTCAGGGCCTGAAAGTCCCTACAGCAGTGGCACTTTAGACAGGGGTCCCCCCGTGGGCACTGGCCAGGTAAGGGCTGCTGTGGCATAGGGCTACTGCTGCACTTTCTAAGCTCCCTAAAGAATTTTTTTTTAGGGATGAGGACCTTTTACTCATTTAGGAGAAAACTGAACCGAAGGTCCTGGGAAGGTGCAAAGCATCCTTGCTAAACTGTAAAACCGGGAGAAAAGAGGAGGACTGGCATGCTCCATGCTCCTTGCAAAAGGGGGCTGAGGATTCCCTTAGGGCTACGCTTGATTTTTCAGGGGTAGAAAAAATCCAAACCTAGGATCTTTCTCCAGGGAGAGGTTTAATAATGAATCAGAGTGAATCCTTCACGGGCGTACGCTCACCGGGAATGCCACCTGCGGGCTGTTGGTCTCCTGCATGAAAATGGGGAAAAGATCCCGTTCCCCCTTCTCCCCAGCATCTGCTCACCTTAGAAAAATCAAGAAGAGCACCAGCATGGGAGATGATCTCATTTTTTACTCGGCTGCGTGCACTTCACTTTTAAATGACACCTCATAAAGGACAGAGTCGATCAGTCCATTGTATCTGAAGTTAAGTACGTTAATGTAGCCTGAATTAATTTTCCTGGTGTTAAAGTGCAAACTAGGCTAATAAAAGTGACACATTGACTTTTCCTGAGAATGATGTTCGGAGTATGAGGAATGGCAGGCTAAATGAAAATTAGCCTCCAGACAATGTTAATTACACTTTCTCCATTAGTAGGAGGCTAATTGAACCGCTCGTTTCACAGCAAAGAAAACCCTGCCGGCTTCGTAAAGGGAAACTATAGTATTTAATGTTCTAATTACGGCCTAACAGCGCAGCTCTATTTAGAGGAAGAGAGAAACACACGGTATAGTGGAGACGCAAACCGAGGGGTCGTGTTGGCCCCTTTAACGTTATCCTTCCTGTTTGTGGGGAGAGATTTCATACAGGCACTAGAGAAAGGTGGGACCGTGGGGACACAAAGGCCCTGATCGGTCACACCCTGCATACCCACCACCCTGACCTGGGGACACTCGGGGCCGCCTTGTTACTGCAAATGCAAATAACGCGATTACCAGTCGCTTGTACAGTGGGTTCATAAACAGGGTTCACTCCACACGAAGAAACAAACGCAGGTGACTGACTTCTCCCCACAGCAGCCTGTTCCTTAGGGCCTCCCCTAAGTCAAAAGCAGACTCCTTCCTCTGTGCAGAAATGAGAGGCTGGCAGACCCAGGCTTGTGCCATGGCTGCCCTTCCCAGAGGCCTGGCCACACATGCCGTGGACAGACAGGCATTGTTCGCGCTCCTTGGGGCGACGTGGTGTATCTAGATTGTGCGCTCACTGAGAGCAGAAGGCACCTGTCAGTGGCTGGGAGCGCTTGTCCAGTTCCCCTTTACTGGACAAGAAGGACAATTCTCCCGCCCAATCTGCACCCACGGTGAGGTCTGGAGGCTGGCAGCTGAGAGCTCACCCATGTCCCAACCACCTGTGGCCGGTGGGTGCGGCCTCTGCTGTATTACCTGGAGGTTGTGCCCCAAGCCACCCTGGACCTCTACAACCTGGCTGCCAGGAAGAACAGAGCAGCCTCTGTGCCCTCGGGCTCAGCTCAGCAGCACTGGCCAGGCAGAGCACCAGGGTCGACGGAGGCTGGATGTCCCTGAGCCCGCTGTTTTGAGCGCTCTCCGCCCCTGCCTTACTTCCTCCCAGTGTCCTGACAGGCTGCTCTTGAGAATTCCTTCCCAGTTAGTCACTCACAACAAGAGCCTCATCCAGCCTCTCCTACAAAACCCAATGGAAGACAGAGCCGACCTGCAGGACCCACGCAGGGTTCCCCAAACACGAGGGCTGCTGCGGAGAAAGCTGCATGGCTACAACGCAATGTCTCCTGGGCAGAATCTGCATCTGCGACTGGGGACGTGCGGCAGAGGGAACGTGTCACTGCTCAGCTCCATCCCAAGCAGAGGCCGGGGCTGACTGAGCCCATGGTAACCAGCACCCCTGCAGATGCCAGTGGAAGCAGAAAGCCAGGTCGGAGCCACCACCCCAGGAATGTCCTGCAGCTCCAAGTGACATTTGTGTCCAAGGCCCAGTGTGTGTGGCTCAGAGGCTGATGTGTCTGCAGATGCCTGTGGCCCAGGGGAGAGGCTGTAATCTGGAGTGACAACCAACCAAGGGCCGGGTGTAGAGAATGGCCCCACTGCACCCTCCCCGAGCCCCACGTGTGGCCTGGCAACAAGAAAGGAGCTTGGATACCACCCTGGGGCACAGGAACTCAGACTGCCGATCAGCTGAGAGAGAGGTAGGGGACGGAGGTGAAAGTTAGGGTGGAAATCAGGAAACCAGGGAAGGGTCCATTACTGGCCCCTCTGAGCTGCTGAGAGGGCGGCTGCACCAGGAGACCTGGAAAGTGTGCCCGACCACTCTGCACGGCTCTGAGGCAGAGACCCACCCCAGGACTCAGGATCCCTGTGCCTCTCTCGCCTCTGAGGCCAGATGAGAGCATCTCCATCCAAGTCTCATGGGTATGGCATCTGCTTGTCTGGACATTGCTCCAGAGCATGTGACTCTCCTGTGTACAAGACCACAAAGAACCCCAATTCCCAAGTCCACTGAGAGGACTCGTCAGGCAGGAGCTATAAATTGCCCATTTCTGCATTTATTCAGAAATCCAATGGTTCAGCAAACACCACTTATGGAGCACCTACTATAAACCAGGCAATCTTGGCTCTGAGCATTTAGCAGTGATGGAATCAGAAGAGAAGTTCCTCTCAGAGGCCACAGTCTGGTGGAGAAGAGAAACATGACTGCACAGACCACGGCACACAGCCCATCCCAGGTGCTGACCTCTCAAAAGGATCAGGCTTTTCCTGCTGAGTTGCTGCCGCAGCCTCACTGGGTACCTGACATGGCACAGGTGTGAGCTGCTGGAGGAGAGGTCCAGGGACCCCGCCACGGCACAGCCAGGGAGCATGGAGCTTGGCCTTCCTTCAGCCTGGACAACCTGGCTACGTGTCACCCGACCGTGTCACCATGCCTGTCGGCTGTGCTGACGTGGTGCCTTCAATGGCCTGGCCGCTGCTACTAATAGCCAGACAGGCCAGTGTGACAGGGACATTGGAGTCAGCAGGGCAGGCTTCTTCAGATGGAAGCTTGGGGACAAGGTTTCCAGGGAGGTGACCTTTGATCTGAGATCTGACCAATGCAAAGGGCGCAATCAGGAGGAATCATTCGGGCAGAGAGCTGATGAAGTGTAAAATTTCTACAGAGGGATGAGCTTGGCCTCTCAGCAGGACAGGAGGAAAGGCTTCCCACCAGTGGGTCCTGCTGGCCCTGACATGCTGAAGCCTCCCGGGGGGCAGTCTCGGGTGCAAGTCCCGCCCTCCATCATGCTCACCCTGCTGGAGTGTGACTGAGGTCATGTGCTCAGGGCCTGACTGGAGAACCCTGCCCCGTGTACGCCCCCACTTCCTAAATGGGCCTTTCCACGCTTGGTAAGTATGATAAAGTGTCTTTTATAGAGAAACGGTTCCCAAATACTGAATGATTTTCAAAACACCTCTTGGAAAATGGAATCATCCTGTTGTCCATGACAGGGAGATAAAGCAAATGAGCAGAGGCATAACCAGCCTGGCTCTGTGCTCCCAAACTCCCAGCCCGCGCCACGAGGTGGGGAAGTCCATTCCTCCAACACAGAGGCGATCTGTCCAGGCAGACTCCAGAGATGGCCCCACCAGCCTCCTCTCGGCACGCGCACGGCGGGGAGGAGCACACTCAGCCCTGGAGCATGAACTTGAGCTGGGACAACCCCGCAGTGGGGAGACTTGGCCACCCATCCAGGAGAAGGGTCGTTTCTCCCTTCCTCTTGACACTCCCTCCAGGGTGCCCTGAAGGCAGCCCCCGTCCCTGAGGCCACCCAGGACAACTCATGGAGACTCCCCATCATCCCTACAGCCACCAAGGCCACCAGCAGCTGGCCTGAGACCACGACACCAGGGACGGTCCAGCTAACCCATTCCCACATGGCTGAAGCCCCACCTACCACATCGCTTGGAGTGTGAAAATGCCCAGTGTACCCCAGGCGATGCAGTCACGTGAGGTGATTAAGAGGTGTTTCCAGGCATCCACCGTGGAGAGCCGAGCGGCTCCTCAGTCTCAGGGTCTCTCTGAACAGTCTGGCAGACCGCCGGGTCTTGGACCACGGAAACCATGGCCTCCCGCTTCTGGCGTGAGTTGAATAGAACCCAGAATCACCATTTGACCCTGTAGTTCCACTCTGAGGCATGGGCCTTTGAACAAATAACAGGCATGTGAACAAATAATGCGCGCACACACATCCGTGCTGGCACTATTTACAAAAGCCACAGTGAAAACGAACGAGTCGTCCCACAATAGACCAATGCAGTAGGAAAATACACCATTATGTGTCCCACCCTGATACACACTCCAGCATGGACCGACCTGGAAGACGTCATGCTAAGTGACGGAATCCAGAGGCAAAGGCCACACACCGTGTGATTCCACTACCATGAGATGCCTGCATGAGGCAGATGCACAGAGACAGAGAGCCAAGTAGAACTCGCTGGGGGTTGGAAGAGTGGGCAGCAGACACTGGGGATGGCTTTTCTTTGGAGTGATGGAAGGTTCTGGAACTAGACCCCCGAGTTATTTGCACCATGGATGCACTCAGCACCTCCAATTTGATTCCTTCCATAGCTAACTGTGTTATTTGAATCCCACCCAATTGATTATGATTGTTTATGGGGGGGTACTAGGGATTGAACTCAGGGGCACACGACCACTGAGCCACCTCCCCAGCCCTATTTTGTGTTTTATGTAGAGACAGGGTCTCACTGAGTTGCTTAGTGCCTCGCCATTGCTGAGGCTGGCTTTGAACTCGCGATCCTCCTGTCTCAGCCTCCAGAACTGCTGTGATTATAGGTGTGTGGCTTCAACTGATTATTTTTAAAAGTGATGGAGTCTGTCCCTCTGGCACTGAGGCCACATCCCTGAGAAGGTCAGGGCCCTGTGCAGAAGGTATGTGCTGGTGTGTAAGTCCAAGGCACAGAGCCAGCAGGAGGGGCAGAAGCTGCCACTCCCAACTCCCAGGCCCTGCCATTGGTGTGCCTGCCATGCCCTGGAGAGAAAGATGTGGTGAAGAAGGTTGAACCACTGAGATGCTCTTTCACCATTATTTCCCCCAATGAGTTTCTATTTTGATACGGTGCAGTCATTTACATTTAAATCATGCTGCCTAAAATATAGGTGTGGAAGTCATTCTTTTCTTCCCCATTTCTATCAAAGATGTAATTTCAGACACACAATTGGTTCCTCTATTCCATCTAGGTGTCCCTTCTCTCCGCTACTCAGTCACCAGTGCAAAGGAGAGACTCACAGCCTAGGTGTCTTCTGGCCACCATTTGTAGAAGGGACATCACCTTATCAATTATACTTAGTACAGCCTCATATTTCTATTGATTCAGATGAGATGCTTGAACAAAAGCATGCTTCTGTGATTTTTTTTTATCTTGCTAACAAGAAAGACTTATTTTAAATGGACAGTTTATAGAGGGCTGTGGAAACCAGCCTCCTCAGAGTCCAATTCTGGAGAGAAAGTTTCTCTGGTTTTAGGTTCATTAGGAAGGAAGCTAAACTAAAAATAAAATGACTAGGATCGGAGCTGCAGACATGCCAGGCCGCCGCAATCCTCTTTCCATCGTTACAAGGGAAAAATAGCTGCTGGCAAATCCAGAGGGATTGCAGAACCCAGCCTGTGTGGGCATGGCGTTTCAGGCCTGGTGGTTAGCAAAGTGCGGAAAACACTGCGTGGCGGGGGATCTGAGGCTCCCGCGATCCTTGCATGGATGAGCCGAGGTATTTGTGGGTACCACATGGGTAGTCAGTGCGCTGGGCCTGCGACCAAGGAGACAGGTCCAACCTGGGGCTGAAGAACAGAGGAAGGTGCACCCCAGGGTCTGCTGGGCAGGCACTCTGTCCTCACCCTGTTCCCCTCTTCCTAGGACTTGGAAAAGGCGATTACTTGTCCTCTCTTGTTCCCAGGCTGGGAGCATGCTGCGCTGCCGGTGATCAGGAACGGGAGCAGGGCCCACAATCCTTTAGGAGCAAGCACGTGCCCTTAGCATCCAGGACTTGAGCCCAAATGACCTTTTCCCCTTAAAGGAGACACAGATCCTTGGAGAAATGACTGATTGCAGTGTAGGGCAGAAAATGGACTCGATGAGCTGGGATAACTTCAGGCAGAAAATACGTGCCTTAAGTTGGGGGTGTGTTGAACGGACACAGTGGTCAACTTGAAAAATGGCAAATGGACACGTCTGGAATACTCGGAGCCAGAACATAAAATGCCCTAGCAATGCGTCAAAATCCATAGGATGAGACAAGGAACCTCGAGTTCAAAGCTGGTACAGACACATGACTGAATGCAGCGTTAATTCCTAAGAGGCACAGAAGGAAGGAAACAGAATCACCATCAGCAAACCCCACGACGATCGCTGCTCCCAAGCATGAGCAGATGCTAAACTCAGTGGTCAAGCACAGCCAGTAGCCGGGTATACGCGCGTTCTCAAAGTAGCCCATGCTGTTCAGTGCACGGGGATGCAGAGCCCCGATGGAGAAATCTGTCCTCAGCAAGTGCCCACCGGACACATGGACCCCGAACACCACCCATTTGTCACTGAGAAGTGCCTGGCACAATCCCCATGATTTGACTCTGACTTGGGTTGGTCCAGGTGCCCAGTCCCATCTGTGGGAGAGGCCACTCTCCTCCCTAGTGAATGTCAGATGCCCTTCACCCAGTGACTGTGCACGTGGGGTCAACCTGGGCTCTGAGCTCGGTTCCGCAGGTCTGTGCCTGTCCCCATGGCAGGACGTGCTGTTACTGGGGCTTTGAAACTCATCACAAGAACAGGAAGTCGCTGCCTCCCAAGACTACGTCCTCTATGCCGCGCCCTCTCTGGCTCCGTGGGGATTTTCTAAAGTTGGGTGTCCACAGACCAGAGAAAGGACCTGGGCTCTCATCTCAACACCATACACAAAAATCAACTCCAAATGGAGTCAAGATTCAACGTAATCGGAAAACTGTCAAACCCTCAGAGTAACAGAGGGAGGAAAGTTCCCTGTGACTTTGGCCCAGACCCTGATTTTTGTGGACATGGCACCAGACCTGCAAGCAGCGCAGCAAACACAGGCCAACGGGCTGCAGCAGGGACGCCTCAGCATAGCCCGGGGACCATGCAGCGAGTGGCAACTGCGAAGGAAGTGTCGGCAAACCGGGTCATTGACCAAGTTCCCTTGTCAAATATGCGAGAACGTTCCAACCTTCGATAGTAAATCCAAAAACTATCCAGCCAGCAGGAACATAAAAAGCAAAACCTCACCAACAGCCTGATTGAAAATGACCTGAGACTGGAATGCACATTTCTCTAGAGAAGATGGACATGGTCACGGTGATGCCAGAAGATGCTCTCCACCAATCACCAGGGGGATGCAAAGGGAACCACAGAGAGAGGTCGCCTTACACCTGCCAAGATGGCCATGTCACCCCAGAGGCAGGAGACAGCGCGTCGGCCAGGCTGTGGAGACACCGGAACCCTCAGACACATTTAGGAAGAGTGAGATACTGCCCAGCAACAAGGCACACCAGCATGGTGATTCCTTAAAAATATGAGAACTGCCAGGAGTTTGTTCAGAACAATGAAAATCAGCTTCTGGAAAAGACGACAGCACTGCCCGGTGTGACATGGAATGTCCTCAACAGCCAGGATGCGGAAGCTGCCAGGATGTTGCTGATGAAAGAGAAGGCATTGTACCCCTGGCGGGACACCATTCAGCTTGAAGGAGAAGGAAGCTCTGCCATGCACAGGAACAGGGTCAACCGTGAGAGCAGGGGGCCACGAGGAAAGAGCCAGCCCAGAAGGATGAGCGCTGTGTGGCTCCTGAGCACTGAAACAGTGAGGAAGCAGGGGGCACCATGGTGGCTGCTTGGGCTGGGGCTGGGGACACAGGGAGTGTGAGAGAGGCAGGCAGCTCTGGGAATCCTAGGGAACTGCTGCGTGACACCAGGCCTCCCAGGAGCAATGGTGTGTGGGCTCTTGAAATTGTGTTCAGAGGGCACATCTGGAGTTAATCATTCCTACCTCAATTCAAAACAGCAGCAGCAGTGGCAACACAAGCACAATCTAAATTTGATCTCAAGAGAACATGAGCCAAACCCAAGATGAGGAGCAATGTATGAAATCACTGGCTGGTCCTCATGTCATCAAAACAAAGCCATGAAACATAGAGCAAGTGTGAAAGCAGACCAGCGAGGTCAGGGAGGAGGCCACCACATGCAAAGCTCAGCCCTGGACTGCACCCCGCACCCCAGCAAAGGGCGTCGAGGGACAGTTGGTGGAGGTTGAACAGGTAGGTGCTCATCAGCGGTGCAGATCAACATTCTCTTCCTGGTTTTGATCATCATACTTTGGTTATGAAACACAAACATTTGGGGAAGCTGAGTAAAGGGACTATGGGAATCTTGGCTCTTATTTTTGTAATATATATTTAAGTATCAATTTATTTCAACGCGGTTAGTTGGTTTGTTAACAAATAATAAGGAGTCAATGTGCTTTCTTGCCCCTCTCCACCCAGGCTGATTCTGCCATTGTGCACGGAGGCAAACCTGGATCCCTGAGTCACCGTGTGGACCAGCCTCCCTGCCAGTCTCAAGCCAACTCCACAGGAGTGGGAAATGAGTTTCTGCTGAGACAGACACTAAGATTTCAAAGACATGTCCTAGCAACATAGCCAGGGCCATCCTGAGGGACTCAGCCATGTGGCAATCAATAGGGATAAGCTGGTCCTCTGTGTGCAGACACAAGAAGATCTCAAGAACAACTGTTGAGCAACAAATGGTGTGTGTTGTTAGGGTGGATGTGTGCACTAAAGCATAGAAACAAGTGTAGCAGGAAATGGTTTAGGAGGATGTCCCCCTTGAACAGATGTGGGCATTTCTGATGGGGGCAGGCAGGCTCATGTGGGATCCTTCAGACACTGTAACATATTCAGGACTCGTTTGCCTAATCAAAATCGACAACAAAAGTAGGTGGTCTGTTAAGTTGTTGACTTCAACTAAGTGCTTTGTAAATCCAGAATCAAGCTGGATTTTATGGGGCCCTCATTAATCTTGTAGGTCCCGGTTCTCTGTGTATTGTGTAACGAAGTCGCCTTTCCTGGGCAGGGAGGTCAGTGCAGAGTGAGGGGCAGGGACTGCATAGGCTTGTTACTCTTAAAATGTTCTTTAAATTGCACAGACGGTAAAGAGCAGGAGTTGCACGTAGCCAACTCTGCAAAGTGCTTTCATGGATCAGAAAGCTGAAGACCCATCAGGTTACACCCCTGCACCTGGGGAAATTGTGGGTGCAGGTATCTGTGCTAAATCCCTGGCCTCTGTTGACTCCAAGGTCCTCGTCAGTCCACAGGGCACGGCTGGAGAAAGGAGTCTGCGGGATTGGTCCTGGTTTGTTTTAATGTCATGCGTCTCTAATTTTAATACCTGCTAAGAGCTGTGTTCATTATTGGGGGGATTAAGTCAGATAATGAAGTTTATCTCCCAGGGGTTGATTTCTAAAGGCAGTGTATGGGTTAAAGAAATCACGGCATGACTGCACTCTGCCAGGCTTTCTGAAGGAGGAGCGTCTCTGGTCTACGATCTGGCCATCCGGCCATTCCTTACCAACTTCTCACAGTTCTGAGTTCTTGTTCCAGATGCCTCTGTGCCTGGGGCTGAGCTACTGAACTGAGACTAAGCCCCATCTTCTCCCCAGGACCAGCCGACTCTCGGGAGGCAAGTTCATTCCTTCTACAGCCGCCCAGCGGGTGGGACAAGAGGCAGTAGAACTCGGGGCACCGGCTACAGAGTTAGGATCCAGAAGTTTCTACTGTCTTGTCGGTCAGCAGCTCCTGGCCACAGAGCTGCCTCCAGGCCCTCTGGGTCGGGCATCACTGGCCGTGGGCACTGCGGGAGAAGTGTTTGCGGAGATGGACTTGAGGAGGACCAGGGCCAAAGTGGGTCAGGGAAATAAAGCTACTTCCTGATCCAGGCAGAGGCTGGGAGGCCAGGGAAGGTCAGAGGGAAGGTCACACATAGGGGAGAAGACAAAGGGCTTGTGGATGGAATCAGAAAGACACAGTGAAGGGGTTTGGGGAGAGGCCAGGATAGCCAGGAGCCCGAGCGACGGGAGAGGAAGCTCCCTCCTGAGTCTGGGGAGAGGGGCAGGCGGGAATGAGGAGGGTGAGGTTCCCGAGCCGGAGCTGGGATGGTAGGTCCAGCATTCGCCACGACCGCCCCTCTTCACCTTCGCCCTTTGATTTAGCAAACGCATCCTCATCAGTAGGAAGGCTCCCAAGTCTCCCTAGCTGCTGTGTTGAGAGGAAGCTTGGGCTTCACAATGACGCTTCTCCTATTCTGAAAATGCAGTCCCAACGTGGTCGCGGAGAAACAGCATAGAGCACCCGCCGCCTCTCTCCCCAGCCTCTCTCCCCAGCCTCTCTCCCCAGCCTCTCTCCCCAGACTCCTGGATCCAGGCACCACTGACACCCAGTTCCAAAGACTCCAGAGAGGAGCCACGCCAGGGCCCCCTTGCTGGTCAACCCACTCCCACGGGGCAGACGGTGGATGCACCCTTAGGAAGAGCCCTGTATCTAGAGGAGGGGGAGGCCACGCACCAGGGGAACCAGCCTGGCCACCAGCTTCTCACCTCCAGGCCCCGATGTGGACACTTTGCCCTGGTTCCTGATAGCCGCCGCTACTGGAGCGTGGATGGTGTGGACAAATGCCAGTGATCCCCAGAGAGCCTGCTGGCCCTGCCGAGGGTTCCAGAGGAATAGACTCTAACCACGAGAAGCAATTACCAGGAAGGCTGCCGCAGGTGTAGTGGATCCGGAAGGGAGACTGGGGAGAGGAGGAGAGAGCAAGAGGACAGAAAAGCCCCTCTCTGGCTTTGGGTTTCCAGAGGGACAGACCATGACAGGAAAAAGGAGAAAATGACTAGAAATGCTGAGGCCCTGGGAAAGACTCGCGAGCCTGGAACAGCTGCTCAGCCTCCTCAGTGGGTCCTCAGACTCCAGGGGAGGTGGCGAGTGGGCAGCAGAGCTGTCAGGGTCTCTTCTCAGCTCCCACTGGGGGCAGCTGGGTCCTTCAGGCACGAGACCCTGTTATTTGCTGCTGGAGGATGTGAGAGCTCCCAGAGATAGGGACTGGCTGGAACTTACTAGTCTGTGTGGCTTTCCGTGGCACCTGGCTATCCTGTGCCCCGGGCAGTGCAAAGGCAGTGGATGACGCTCCAGTGCATCCAGAAGCTTCAGGACTTGAAGCAACAAATGCCAGGCAGGTGGGGGCAAAGAGGCCGGCTCCGGGCTCAGAGGGCCTCCCAGGGTCCAATGCATAAGAGCCAGATGGGCAGCTGGAATCCTGGAGCAGCTGGCACAGAGAAGTGGCACACAGTCACCTGTTCCCATTCCCATATGCTTTGGAAGTATATTCTGGGGCTTCCCAGAACATCAGCACAACCCAAAAAGAAAAGGAGAGGGAGGATCTTGCCCTCAGAGAGACAGAGTTTCCACACACCTGTGAGGATGTGGAAACACGAAGCATTGGGCTGCTCTGGAAAAGCAATCCAAACACCTAGTGATCATCCTTGCCCTTGTGGCTCAGCACAGTATCTGCGTTTGTGGCTCATTAACGTTCACATAAACAGAACCGAGCGGTACATCAGCCGAGGTCCAGTTCTCTCCTGGCTCTCAGGACCCTTCAGGATTTTCAATGCCTTGGATGTAAATCATGGGCAGTGCTAATCAATGGCTGTAGAACAGGTCATTAGATGGCCTATTTTGTGAAGGGAAGCCACACAGGGTAGCTTGTGATAAAGTCGTCCATGGCTGGCCCTTCCTGTCTTTGTGATTTGGGGCTTAAACAAGGAATGCAGCCAGGGGCTCTCCTGCCTCCCGTGAGGAAGGCCCCAGGCCACAGCTGCACCCCCCTCTCCAAGACAGCCACCCTGCAGTGTGCAGTGAGGGTCTGTCCGGCGTCTGGATGCTAGGCTAGGGGCGGAGGGTTTCACGCTGTCTCCCCATTACCAGCTCCACCCACACAGCAGATTGCCAGGACGCCCAGAGCCACCACGTGCCAAGCGTTATTATTTTCTCTGCTTTTAATAAATGCACTGCCATTCCTCTGGAGGTGGCTGGCTGTCTCTGCGTTGTGAATTCAGACAATCCACTTTCCTTTCTTCAACATCGTGTTGTAATCTCTTCTGAGATTCTTTCCTTTTCTTCACTTTGGTGGGGTTTTTGAAAAATCACCCTTGACCACTGTGAAGGTCACTTTATATATCAACTTACGTGGGCCAACAGGGTACCCAGATATTTGGTCAAACATTTTATCAGACATTTCTATGAGGACGTTTTTGGATGAGATGCACGTTTAAATTGTTGCAATTGCCTGATGATGTGGGTGGCCTCATCCAAAGTCTGTCGAAGGTCTGATAAACAGAAAGACCAGCGTCCTCAGAGCAGGAGAGGACTCCAGCAGACTGGCTTTGGACTTTTCCACACCTACGGTTCTTCCTGGTCCAGCAGAAGGTGGCCTCTCGACTCTGGAACGTCGGCCCCCTATGTCTCCAGCCTGATGGCCCCCCCGTAGATGTGCTAGCCTCCTGACCGTGTGAGCCACCTCCTTACCCGGAACCTGTCTGCACACATGCATGCTTCCTGTCTGTTCCAGAGAAACCCCGAGTAATATAACTGTAAAGGTGAACAATCCACCTGCTTAGCCGCGAGTCCAGGCCCGGCAGCAGCAGCCTCTCCTGGTAGCTGTTAAGTGCCGGGGACCCTGAGTGCATCTTCTCCCTTAAACTTCTCAATGGCCTTGCAAAGAGCTGCTCAGCAAGACTGGATGGCTCGCAGAACAGGAAACAGCAGGACAGGTGTTTTCATCTAAGGACAATGTCTGTCCCCACAGGAGTGCCTCCCTAGTCCTATCTAAGTCACCTTTCCTTTCCATGCTTGAAGCCACCAGATGTCCTCTGAGCAGGAGAAGAGGAGCTCCCATGTTTGAACATGGCCTCTTGCTATTCGTGATCAGCAGAGGGGCACTGTCTGCCACCAAATCGCACCCTGCTTCCGTCCCAGGTGGCAGCAGCCCTGGGTAAAGCTGCACTTGTGTTTTACCCGAGGTCCCTCTACCGTCCTCCCCAGGGTTGAGAAGTCTGCCAGCTGGGCGGGGTGTCGGAGACCTGCGCAGTCCAGGAACCAGGTGGTGCTGAGAGCACCAGAAAGGTGCAAAGTGGTGTGAATTCTTCATTCCAGTTTTCCAAAGTGCATCTGGGTGATTTGTCCTGTTGGAGGCTCACAGTGGGTGGAGGCCAGCACTGCTGGAAGCAGTGGAAAGTGACTTTGGGTAATTTACTCAAAGCAGGGGTTTGTAGGAAAGGTACAGGGTAGACTCTGCATCAAAAGAACAACAGAAGCAGCAGATCTCCAGAAGGGCGTGGACGGGGCAGAAGGGCACCTGAGCGGCCGGCTCACGCCGCTGCCATTAGTGAGCACCACCTTCGAAGGAAGGCAGGCGCTGCAGCTCCTGTCCAGCCTGGAAGTCTTAGGAGGGACATGGACAGTCCAGCTTGCACTGGTAGGTGGGGTGCTGTGCCTGGACCCCACAGTGGAGGCTGGGCATGGAGTCACAGGCGAGGGAAGGCGCTCCCCTGGGAATTCTGCAGGGGTGGTGGCAAGGTCATGCCATGGAGGCTCAGCTCCCCGTTGCCCCAGAGCTTCCCAGGGCTGAAGTTCTCCCTCCAGTGACCTTCTGTCCACTCCACACCCAGGACATAGGCATTCTACCTCGAAGGCTGGAGGAAGATCAAGGACTCGGCCCCTCGCAGCCCAAGCAGAGCAGCCGTTTGCCAAGTCACAGACCTGCCTTCCAGGAGGCAAAGGGTTCAGGAAGGAGAACCGTCCCTTGGCGGAGCAACAGCAGAGCCAGGCCTAGACCTGAGGCCCCCAGGAGGGCTCCTCCATGTGCACGCACAGTCAAGTGCTCCAGGCCCTCGGTCTTAGCTGGGGGGCCAAAAAAGATGGTCCACCTCAAGGACATCAGCTGGCACTTTGCTATTCCAGCAATTTCTTCAAACTTTGAGACAGGAACCACCACTTTCCTTCAGTGAACCCCATTTACTCACTTTCAGGCCAAGTGCTGATGAAAAATTTCCAGACATGTATATGTGATTTAGGTTTGGCTTCTCAGGGTCACTGGGGTCTAGGAATGACCAAGGGGTTAGTCCACGGCCGCCTGTAACAGGCCAGGAGATGTTGGCCAAGTTCTGGGGAGGCTGATGATGCAACACTGAGAGGCTCCAGAGCTAAAATGTGAGGAGCACAGAAATGGTCCTGACGACACAGTGGGGACTTCTGGATCAAGCCATATCTGAAGTGGCAGACATTTTTTCTTACAGAAGTCAATAATATCTCTTTTTCTGTCTCGTACCATTGCATTGGACTTTCTGCCATTTGCAACAAAAAAGTTTAAAATATTTTACATCTGCCTGCTTTTCTCCTTGAACAATTGGTCCAGGAACAATTCAAAGAATCATTCACAGGTGGCTAGGGCAGCTCGAGAATGTTCTGTAGGTGGCATCTCCTGGCAGTGCCCAACTCTCCTCTCATCAAACAAGTGAACAGGCAACTGTTTGAGCTCTGGGAACGCATGAACACTAGGAATAATCAAATGTCATTTTCACTTCTTCAGTGGTATCAGATTTAATTCACTGTTGAGCAGAAAGGAAGGGACGTTACCAGTGTCCCAGCATCTCCCAGGACACTCTCACTGTGGGGCTGAAGAGGAGGAAGCTATCTTTCCAGGAGCCTTTTATGCTGCAAAGCCAAGTCCCTGCAGCAGCCCCCGCCCTGACTGCTTTCCACTGTGATCATCCTCATATACAAACTTCAAACCTCAGCACCTTCCTGCGCCTTCAAAATGTGAAATTAGCCAAACACACCTAGACATCTTTAGTACTTAAAAGGTTGACAAGGAAGGTGCAAAAGGAAGAGGAAATAAAACCTCGCACCTTTTCCTTTGTGAGCGTCTGCACACTTGGAGGCCTTCCCTGCTCTGAGGCGCCTCTCAAAACGCACGGGGAGCCACAGCTGGAGGGGGCTCCGAGCACCGGGCCAGCGGCTTGGTGAAGAGGTGGACGCAGGGTCTGAACCCCACACTCATGAGGCAGCCCGACGCGGGGAATGCAGAGGAATGCAAGTTGCTAACAGGTCCCCATGAAGGAGAGACTTTGGAGTCACACAGATGAGTGTGACGGACCCACTGGGGTTAAAGACATTTGCGGTCAGCTCAGTCCTGGGTGCTAAGTTGCAGAGAACACGACTGCAGATGAGCCCTGGGCCTAACTTCAGAGCCCACGCACACAGCACGGGACATCTCAGCAAGGGGACACTGTCATCAGTCCTGAAGCAGAAGGTGCCTGTGGAGAAGCTGCTCCAGGCGGGAGGGCCTCTCCCGGGAACTCAGTCCTGGTTCTGGGGCCCCATGTGCTCATGCTTCTCATCAGTGCTCCTCTCCCCCAGGACTCAGTCTTGCTGGTCCCTGCCATAGACATCTGAGTGCCCCGCCAGCCCTTGAGCACAGTGCTCACCCGGTGCAGTGTGGGGCTCCGTGCCACGCTCCCCGGCTGCTGCTCCCTGTGTTCCTACACGTTGAACAAGGACCTGCAGGGGGTGTTCAGAGACAAGAGGCCCAAGGAGGAGCTCAGTGCATTCGTGGACATCACTTCCTCATCAAACCTGCTTTGAAAGCACAGGTGCCATTGATACTTTGCAGATCGGAGACGAATGCACAGGTAGCAAGGACCCACCCCTTTGCTGTCACCCCTGCGACAGTGACTGCAGTAAGCACAGCCTCCACCCAGGGAGCAGCCAGCACCACAGGCGGAGCCGCCTCAGGATGCACCAATGAAATGCCCTACCTCCCCGAGCCCAGGGATGGGTGACTCTGTCTCCTCGACGGGAGGAAGCTGAGGTTTACGGAGGTTAAACAAAATGCCTGACAACAGGATCTGGTCAACGGCGATGCGGGATTCAGTGTTGGCATATAGCACACTCCACATCACACTGTTTCAGGTGACGGTGTCACTGGGAGGGGATGTGATACCTGAAGGCAGGTGCATTCTGTGTCTTTCTGTTAATATCTGCAGCCTCTACCTAAAGGACGGGCATTACAGTCTCAGCAAATCCAAGTGGTTTTCTGGGCTTGCAGTCTCTGCTTAAGAAGAGCAAGAGCTGGCCTCCCCATGTCCAGCAGCTGGGCCTGCCAGGCTCCTGCCAGGGCAGGGTAGCCTCTAGAGGGCTCAGTGTCAGTGAGCAGCTGACCTGTGACACCAAGGACTGGTTCCCTTCACCAGCAGTGAGCCAGCTGGGGAGGCTCTGCTTCAGGCTGGGTGTGCAGCCCTGGGGCTTAGAAGGTGGGAGACCTGGCTCCAGGTCCAGTGGGGTCCAGCTCAGGTCTGTTGCACCTTCTCTCCTACTTCGGGGAGGAGCAGGTCAAGGGTTTCACATGCTAGCAGAAGCGCAGGGGCAACTCCAGCCCCGCAGATGCCTTCCCAGCCTCTGCTCCCATCTGGTCCTCTAATCCCCTTGGCCAAGGGCTTACAAGGCAGAGCTGTAGCTCAAGGTCAAGGGCAGAGGAAGAAGCCCCACCCAACCTGAGACCTGGCAGGTGTGCTGATGTACACATAGGGATTTATTATGGGCGTGGGCTCCTGTGATGAAGAGGCAGGGCGGTCCCAAGATCTGCCACCCAGGAGCTGGAGAACCTGGAGGCTTGATCCTGTCCTTTAGTCCAAGGCTAAAGGCCTGGAGCCTGGGGCTGGGAGCTGCTGGTGCAAACCTCAGCATCTGAAGGTTCAAGAAGCAGAAGCTCGGATGTGTGAGGACCCAGCTCCAGGAGGGAGTAGGGGTGCAGATTCACCCTCCTGTGCCCCACTGTTCTGCTTGGGCCTCAGGGCTTGAGGGTACCACTGTCACCCATGCAGGTGGGGAAGATCTTCTACTCAGCCCACGGATTCACATGCTCATCTCCTCTGGAGACACCTCTCACACACCCAGAAACAATATTCCCAGCTCTCTGGTATCCCTGATCCTGTGGACACAGGAAACCGACCTTCACAGTCTCTCAGCAGGGGTGTGGACTCCACACCTCCAGTTGGCCTCTACCTGGAGGCAGGTACCATCTTTTTTAAAAAGAAACTCCCGACCTGACAGGTCTGAACTTTCAGGAAGATGCAAGTTCCAGATCATGGCCAAAAAGGTACCCTGTGCTCACAGCCCAACCCACCTGACCTTACCTCATGGCAGCCTGCCTCTGCACCCTGTGACAATAGACCGGGTCTTCTGGCTGCTGTTGGGTTTGCTGGTGTGTCCTGACCCCAGTCCTCACACTGAAGCCTTTCTTGCCATCCAGATCTCATTGCCGCCAGCGAGACCCTTGCCAACCACCCTGCCTGCAGGAGTGTGTGCCCATCTCACAGCTGCCCGAGGCCAGCCCCTCCTGGAGGATGGACCTCAGCAAACAGCAGAGCCTTTACCAGCCTAGCTCCCCACCAAGCCCCCAATACGATAGCTACCACAGTGCCAGCTGCTATTAGTGGCTCCCAAAGTATTTATTGACTTTAAAAATAATCAGAGACAAATGAACATGAACCTGAACTTCACTACAGAAAGCTAGAGAAAGAGAAGCCCCACACAGAGGGCTGTGGCTGCCGGCACAGGCAGGTCCTCAGCACCACATGCTCCAGTGCATGCTTCTGACATTTGGGAAGGGCAAGCTTGACCACCTGTCAGGATCCCTGTGCCTCTGACAGGGCCTCATGTGACCACTGGAGTGGGACATCAGACACCTATCAGTTACAAGACGGAGGGGAGGAAAGTGGGCTCGAATGTAGCTCTGGCTAGGGACGGCTCACATGGCGTCTCACCACGTGGGCAGGAGGCACTGTGTGACGGCCTGCGGTCCGTCTGCAGCTGCACTGCCCCAGTTAGAACTGTGGAGGGCTTTCCAAGTCTCTTTGAACCTCAGTGACTCCACCATGAAAGTGGCAATAATAGTAGTCAGAGCCCACAGGTTATTATGAAGACTATAAATGGTGAGCTCCTGCAAAGTCTTTTGTGAGCCGTGCGTGGTCCAGAGTGAGAATCCATCTGGGTTTGCTATTATTAATACAAATAAATATTAATTTGGATGAAATTATAGATACAAGGCAGAGAGAGAAAGAGAGCAAGAGAGACTCACAATAAGAGCCACCGAAGGAGAGCTGTTATCATCTCCCTCCTTCTCAAAATAAGCCTTCTGCAAAGGCAGCCTCAGATCTTGGAGCGCAGCGACTCACCCACCGGCCAGCTGTCAGGACACATGCAACTCTGGGAAGTTCTGTGCAGCAATCCCAGGGCCACCCCATAGGAAAGCTTCCCTGCCTATTGTACCCAGGGTAAAAGCGAGGACTGGCATCGATACAACGCCTCGGCTGCCAAGAGCTAAGCAGCACATTTGCACTTACGTGTATTTTCGCAACATCTGTGCAGAAGCAGGAGAGTTGGATGATATTATCCCGTTCGTACACAAAGAGATAAGAAGAAACCCTCCGGCTGCCCTAGCAGGGAAGCCACACAGCCAAAAAGAGGCCAGAGAAGCGGTCCCACAGGAGGAGGGTCCCTGGCTCAGCCAGAGAAGTGGTCCCACAGGAGGAGGGTCCCTGGCCCACCCGAGTTCATGCTTTATTCCCTCTGGCAGTTCCTCTCCTTCCTTGGCAAGAAGGGGCTGGCATTAGAATCCATGGAACCAGTCGCGCCCCTGAAATGCAATCGCTAAACAATTACAGATGCTGATTGCTGTGACTCTGGAAATTAAGAGTCCCACAGTCCCACTGAAAGAGGACGGCATGAGAAAGAAAGGCCTGGCTCACAGTGTTCAGTCCCCTCCTGCAGAAAAAGAGCATTATTTATGGCTCTGAGTGGGCCACCGCACACGAGCTGCTGCTTTGGTTGACCCAGCATTTCATGTCCCTGTGAGGGCATTTTTTAAAATACAAAATCGATAATACTCAGAGCGCCAGTGTTCCATGGCTCACCCATTTGGGAAATGCTGACCTGGAGAAATCACGGTGCAGAGAAAAACCAGACAATAAGACTCATTTCTTCTGTGTCTGCGCCTGGGGCCAGTTCATGATGCTCGGCAGGCTGCACAAGTGGCGCCAGTCCCCTTATGGCCGTGCAAAGGCGGGGGTTTGGGCAGTTACGGGAACCAGGTGGTGGGAGACGGTTTTCAGGGACTGGTTGAGTCTCAAGCTCAAACCCTTTCAGATATGTTCGGATCTGACATAAAGACGTAATACGGGACAACCATCAGAAGACCATTTTTTTCTTTTTCTTTTTCTTTTTTAATTTAATTTTTTTGCCTAAGCAAATTTAGCCATTCCAAATCTAACTCATGATTTTCTTAGAGGTACTATTCAAATTCATTTTAAAATTAGTGCTACTAGTTTCCATAGTCGTGTATGTTCGTGCAGAAAGATTTTTGAGAGTTTCTAGAAGTAGGAACTAGAACACACCCTGGAAACTAGAATTCCATATCATCCACAGACCCTAAAGCACCTGCCCACCAAAAGGGTAGGCCATCCATCCTGACCACCAGCTGTCATCCTGTGATCCTGGTGAGTTTTACAGCATCCTAGACATATCACACATATCACAACATGAGCATTAACACCGTTCTTAGTTGCTAACTCAAGCCTAGAGATTTGGGGGGCAGTGAACCTAAGATTTAAGTGACGTCCCAGAAGGAAATTATGCCACTTGCCACAATATGGATAAACCCCGAGGACAGAAAGCCAAGTGTAATTGCCAGCCACAGGAGGCGGAGTACTTCATCATCCCGCTGGACAGGCTGCCGCGGAGAGGGCAAGGGGTTTCCCAAGCCACGTGGGGTCAGAGAGACAAAGGTCAAAGGGCAGCGATTCAGGGGAACCAAGGGTGAGGATTAGAGGTGGAAAAGGAAAATACGATCAAGTCATGTGTGACAGGAGTGTGGCTCACGCCCTGGGACACTTCTGCAGACATGCAGCCAGGGACGGCGCTCACAGTGTGACCCCTTCTCCATCCCCAGTCTTCTCAGAATTCACCTGAAGCCAAGGACTCCGGTTCCTCTGGAAGCCACTCCATGCACTTCCCCTCCGCATCCCTGTTTGTTTGAAATCAGAGACAAACAAATTTGCTTGAAATCCATCCGTGTCCTCAGGACCACCTCAGGACGTCCCCAGCACTTCCTGTTCCTACAGCTGCCACCAGCTGCGCTCTGCTCCGTGCACACGGCTCTGGCGTGTCTCCTGGACGCCCGCCGTCTGCCCCAGTGCCCCTGCCCGCGGTGCACATTCAGCTCGCCAAGACCCTAATACCCCGTCACTACTCCTCCCTCGCCTTCCGGTGGACGCGCCCAGGTTCCGATCGTCACCCTGGGGAAGACACCAGGGCTCCTTGGGACGCCTCCGACCAGCTTCCCTAGCATGCTGCGTCCTGGCCACACCGCTGTTTTGGGTTTTCTCTCTCCTCAGAGCGCCACCGATGGCAGGGGTGCCCTCTACTGCCACATCCCCATCCCCGCTTCACGTGACAAATGCCTCTTCCATCCTTCAAGTCCTTGGGTGCCAACTCCGTGGCAGGGCACCCCACCTGTTTTATTTACCAGGTCTCCCTCCACCCAGTACACGTCAGCCTGGTTTATATATTTGTCGAGTATCTGCATGAACCAATGAGGAAAACTCTACAAAGGATTCTTTAAATGAGAACAACATAATTTGAATTTATGATACATTATGTAGACAATTTCCAAACCATCCACAAGAGGACACTTGGTTAATTAATCCTCTTCCATTTTTCTGCCACAGAAACCACTCCGGATGACAGGTCAAAGCACAGGCTGTACTGCTTACCAAGCAAGCCTCGCCTTTAAAATGATCCGTAACCTGCTGCCTTGTGTAGAAGTCATAAATTGAATATAGTGGCAAAATAAATTGATCCTTCAGGAAGAGCAGAAGGCCTCTTAGTTAATTCTCAGATGAATAATAAAGCCCAGTCCCCGGATCCACCACTTAGAGGTTGGATGGATTTATTAGCCCAAGGCTGGGGACAGAAGAGCGGCTGTAACTCAGTCCTTCGTTCTGGGCTATTCTAGGACACACGTGTGCCAACCATCTGGTGGAAAGAAAGCATCCCGGGGAAGAGGTCTTCATCTGACTGGAAGAGGTAATGGCTGGTTGCAGCTGGATATTGATTAACACACACCATTTTAGCTGTTAAACTGATGAAAGGGAGACAGGTAACTGCAGCTTCTAGTCAAGATTTGCAAGGGAGGTGCTGAGTGAGGACCAGCTGCGTAGGTGGGTGGAGAGCAGGGACCCGAGGCTTCAGGACACCGAGGGGCTTGTCTCGGCCTCTGGTCGCTCGGCCATTTGAAGAGAATCTAGAGCTCCCTGGGTACCAGTTGCATCTGCCTGAACAGACACACCCCAGAGCCCTGGGGCAGGCGGGTCATTCCCAGTGACGATCCTCACTCGTCGTCTTCAGTGGCCAGCTCTTCTTGGGGCTTGTGTGACACATTCCACTGGTTCTTTTTGAAAGGTCGGTTGCTCTTTCATGTGATTTGTAGGTTGTTGATAACAATTTTTTATCGTTACTAAGTATGACGGAAGCAACTGTTGGGTCGTTTGTGTACTTACTGGTTGAGTAATTGTGTTATCATCACGTGGACGCCACATTATCTAAGTAGCTGTTGTTCCAGGATGGTCTTCACATTCCTGGCGGACTTACCTCTTGAACACGCTTCTGGGCCTTTTCCCCACATTCACTTGCTGGGGGTGGGGGTTGTCACTGGAACAGAGTGGTGGTGGGGTTCCACCGACCTGCCTGCTCCTGGCTTAAAGACTCCGGCAGAGAGTGAGCCAGGAAGGCCATGCCCTGACCTCCCTCTCCTTCCTCCCTCAGCACCCCTCTGGGACATGCAGGGGAGGTGGAAGCCCTTTAAAGTGGAGGATGTGAGAGAAGGGTGAAGAATGAATCTGGAGAGGCCCAGAAAAGAGGCCCAGCGCACCTGGGAAAAGGGAGACTGAGGTCCAGCAGCACCAGCCCCGAGCCCCGTGCTCCTGTTCACTTTGTCATCAGACCAGAGACGGTGCTGGTTAGGAAGGAATTGGGCCCAAATTTGTCAAAACATTGTTAAGTCACTTTTTCAGTGAGATCAAGCCTGTGGCTTGGAAGCCACTCGGTGGGACAGACTTATGAGAAGGAACAAGGAGAGCAGACCAGGACAGGAGCTCAGGGAGGCAGGGATGCTGATGGGCGTGCAGTCCCAGAGGCCTCCAGTTCCACAGAGGGTGCTCTCTGCCCTGCCTGTGTGCAGAACTGTGGTTGGTGAATCTTGCTGACGGAATGCCAGTCTCAGGCACGTGTGGCCCAGGAACGAGAGCTACGTCAGAGTGCCTCCTACACACTCAGGGTCCTCAACCATTTCCAGACCACAGTGATAGTGGACTGTGCCTAATGCAACCCTACTCTAGAGAGGACAGCCAGGTTTAGCTTCCAGGCTCCACGCCCTCGCTGCACAAGAACAATCCCTGTGAAGATGCAGATGAGGACCCGGAGGTCAGAAAGACAAAGAAACGTGGGCAGCTGAGTCGCCAGTGCAGCATGGCGGCAGCATCAGTGAAAATGCAGTTCCAAAATGAGATATTTAGGTCACACTCAACTGTCTCGTCCACCCACACCTGGAACACCACGACCAATAGATCCCAAACTGAGACCTATGAGCAACCAGAAGCTGAAAAGGTGGACCCTCACCCCGGGTGCTTGTTAGCCCGATGGTCTGAAGAGGATCATCTGTGCAGCAAAGAACTCAGAACCAGGAGGGTCCAGGCCCCAGAGGTGCCGTGCGGGGCGCTGCTGCTGCCCGGGCTGGCCCCATGCTGCAGGTGTCCAGCTCCTCCATCAGCAGGGAGCCCACACTCTGCAGCCATCGTGCAGCGAGGAGGGGCCAGGAAACAATGCTGCCTGAAGACGCCGCAGAGCTGGGGTGGCTCGCACCATGGGGCTCAGATGCCAGATTGGTGTTCTGTGTCTCCTGCACGAGCAAAAGGAGTCACTGGTGTGTTTTAACTAGGAGACGACAGCGCCCTCCTGGCCGGTTCTCGGGGATCCCTATCTGGGGTGCAGAGGAGCACGCAGAGGAATTGAGAGGAGGAAACGTGCGCAATGACCCAGACTAACACCAAGGGCAGGCTTGGAGGAGCACAGTAGGCAGAGAAGTGAGTTTGGAAACCAGGTACGAGGCCACACCAGCAGGAGGTGGTATCGGGTTGGATGTTAGGACAAAGGAAAGAAGGGTGCCAAGAATGGGTTGCGTGGGCCGTTAAGATGGAAGAAAGCCACACGCTTCATATTGGGCATTGCGAATCTGCCGGTCCTCTATCTACTACCATATCCCCATGCTATCGTCCACCCAGCCATCATCTGTCATCTCCCCATCTTCCATCGCATCTTCCTGGGCAGCAAGTGCAGTGTTATCTATCACCCATACCCACACACATGGTCTTCTCATACCTTTACCTTTATCCATTATTTCCACACACACAGAGGCGTGGGGTACCTAGGAGGAGCTACATCTTCCCCTGGCCCCAGGGAAAAGCAGTAAGAGGTGGGACGGTCCCCTCCTGGAGGTGCCCTAGAGGGCATGGAATCAGTGTGCAAGCTCTCAGGCTGCATCAGAATACACGCCCACTGATCTTTCTGAGCAAACGTCAAGAATTCCACAAACCGATGGGTTGGTGTGGTGCTATTTTTAGATGAGACAGGCAGACATCACGCCATGCCAGGGCTGCCCCAGAAGCGCTGGTGGACACGTGGGCTGTCTGTGGGTCTCGGTGGTCTTCTCCCTCACTCAGGACGCTCCAGACACGACACGCCCACCACTCAGGACAGAGAGCCCTGTCTTGTCCTCTTCTGCTTTGGAGATCAGTCCAGGATGACTGCAAGAGGGAGCCCCTGGGGGACCAACGTCCTCCACCTGCTGCTCCTTAGGTGCCCACGTGGTCTCTGCCACAGCACATGTCTCCCTGGGCTGGCTGCTCACCTACACCCTGGTGGTTTAAAAGTCACACAGTCACTTTCTAGTCGAGTGACCTTTAGTAACTTCTTGCTTTTTCTCCGTGGACATCAGCTTCTCTAGTGCTGGTGTTGTGGCATTTGGCAAAGCCCTGCAGAGGAAGCAGGTGGCCAAGCACAGTGCCCACCAAGACTCTCAGGAAGGGTCTTCCACTGGCTCCAGAGTGTTGAATCCTTCCTCAGAAGCTGAGTCGCGTGTCTGTTCTTACGCCTCAACTTCATTAAAGCAATTCCTTCAAGCCAAGGACAGACTTCTTAGGAAGACGTGGGTCCTGCCTTCTGTCACTGTGCCCAGATTTGTGCTCTGGGAGGTCGAATTTGCTACCATCTCCCATCTCAGAAAAGACCCCAAGCTTTTTTCTCTTTCTTTTTAAGATGCATCTGTGACATAGAGTAAGGTGTGTACAATCCCTAACACTCACATTAAGTAAATAATCAACCAGCTACTCACACACGTTACCAAAATGGAAATAAAAGATTTACAAGTAGATCTCTCAGATCTCTGTTACTCTGCTTTGCAAAATACTTTTCTTGACCGGTCTGTTGCTTTTCCACATGCCGGCTTACTGTACGTGCGCATAATTGCAAATTCCTAAGGACCAGTAGCCTGCATTCCTACTTTGAAACTGCCAGGAGACAGACCCGTAGAGGACACACGGCACTGTAAGCATTCTCTTGCACATTCCTGCTGCTAGCAGTTGAAGGATATGGGCTCTGTAGCCAGCGGCTCTGAGCGGTGATCTGCCCTGTCCCACAGGGGCGTTGAGGAGCCCACAGGGCAGGTGTCCTACAGGCTTGGGCACAGCTGCCCCAGGCGTGGAGTCCCTCCTCCTGTTCCTACTTGTATCACTTGTGTTTTTATAATTAAAAAGCCTTAGGAAGCAAGTTTTGCTTCTTTCCAGATGTGGTTATCATGTCCCCTGACACCCAAGATCATTTCATCAGAAAAACAAACAGCTCCCTGTTCATGTGCCCGCCTGCCATTTTGAATTTTCAATCACCTTTTCTGTAGGAAGTAGGGTTTTTTCTTTGAAGGGTTGAACGTTTGTTTAGTAAAGAGAATGGAAAGGCAGATAACTTCTTGTCCTAACACTCCACGTTGTCCCAGCTACCCTAGAGTTTTCCACTGAAAATTCCTAGAGAGCCTCCTTCCCTCCTCTAGCAACCCACCTGGCTCAGGTACGCACCCTGCCCCATGACTGCGCTTCACAGGATGCTGAGGTCATCATATCACCATGGGCCTGGGCAACACCATCCTGTTGGCTGTGATGGGTTTAGGGTGCTGCTTTAGACCACTCAGGTGACTGCTTCTGCTGCCAGTCCAGGCCCAGGGACACCTGGTGTGACACAGTGTGACCAAAGCCAGGGCTCCACCGAGGGTGGAGAAGGGTGTCCACGTTTCTCTGGCTAAAGGTGAGCGTGGCACTGCCTTGCTCCAGTTGTTGCTTAGAACAAAGGGAGCCAGTGGAGTGTGAGAGCGAGCCAGCCAGGAGCTTCAGGGACCCTCAGCCCTGGACTCGGTGCACCTGGAGTCCGTGCCCTTGGGACGTGTCACTGTGCCAGGTGAGACATCTGCTTTGCATGCGAGCACATGGTGGCGGTTCCTGCCTCCTATGTTTTGAAAGCATGGCGGCTGAGCCACGCAGAGACCCCATCAGGAATAGGATGCTCAGGGCTGGGTTGAGGAGGAGTCTGGGGAGGGAAGAGGGAGAAGAGCAGGGGGACTGGGAATGACAGTTCCTTCCACCAAGTAGGGGAGGGAGATGTGTCCTCACGTCCACACTCAGTCTTCTCCTTAAAGCAAAAGGAAAGTCGGGGCTGAGGATAAGAGGGTTGCTTTTGCTCAGGATTATTTTAATGGGGGAATTGGTTGCGCACAGGAAAGACTGGTTCATATCAGCTGTAGAGACAGAAGCTTTAGTTTTTCTAATTTGCCCCCATGGAAAAGCAGTATGAGCACCCGTCGTCAAGCAAAGATTAATAAGAAGTTTGTGGAATGATTACCTCCTGGGACCTTGCTTTAAATGTATCCAAGCTCATATTTTAGCAGCCACTGAAATTTCTAGAGTTGTTAGCATCTGTCAAGAAAAGAATACTCCATGTTGAGAACTTTTGTGTTAAAGACATGTAGATAAGTCCCGTAGGACAATACCATGGTTTTGTGAAAATATGTATTTTAATATATTAGTTTCAAAATACTTTAAAGTCAATTGTCTGTCTCATTCGGAAGCTGCTCTGACTTTTGGGTCAAGATGGAATCACCAATGCATTTATACCCGTGGGCTGCCATCCTGTACTGCACTGAACTGAGTCCTCTGCACTCTCAGGTACTTTGCACCCCTCATGGCTGAATGCAAGTGACTTCCTACGTGACGTGAACGTGCAAGGGAAAAGCAGACCTCTGCGTTAGGTCTTCACGAGCCGGCCTGCTGCAGGACATCTGCCTTTGGAGTCCGGTTTTCATGAAAGAACACAGATGCTCATGCTCGTGTTGAGAGCGCCCCTGGGCTGGCGGAGGCTTTGGAATCCGTGCAGGCCCAAGGTCACACGTGGGAACCTTGTCTTGCCCCACTGGCTTCATGGGGAGGAGGAGGTGCATACCTTTGCAGAGCGAGTCTATGTCGGCTCCCCTTCCCTGGGCAGAGGACAGTCACGGCGTGGGGCTCCTTAAGCCATCTCTTCCTCCTCCCATTGATGGTCACAGACATTATCTGTTTGGGGAAGCATTTCTTTTCTCCTGGCTTTAGAGAAATGAATGAGGTTTGACAGTCGACAGCATTTTCCAGCAAGAGGAGGGTGGACTGAGGGTGACTGGTTCCTGTATGATTGGGATGAGGGACTTCGGGGAAGTGACTTGCACCTCATGTGCTCTCACGTGACCATTGGGAGTAAAGCAGTCAGCCTTGGGGACTTGCAGGTGCATGAGTCTGGCAGACGTGAGGGTGGCTGCCAAGCTCTGCTCTGCCCCTGTTTTTAGTGACCGAGCTGTGTCACTGAGTGCAGCCTTCCCACAGGCCAGGAGGCCAGCAGCCCTCCAGAGGGGCCTCCGCACTAGGCTCAGAGACTTCACTGTACTTGCAGGGATGACCAGTGGCTGAGTGCTGAGCTGTGACATGCAAGCAAGATGTCGCCTGAGATTTCCAGGATGCTCACAGGGGATCACTGTGCGACCATGTGACTGTTTGTGTTTTTCTTCCTTTCCTTCAAACTTTTAACTCAGACATGATGGCTAGAGCTTCAACAGCCATTCTGCATCACGAGGTGATTTGGAGACTGTAGTAGTCACATGGTAGAGAGACACCCACCTTGATCCTGGGCCCCTTAGGACGAGGAAGACCCCTGTTAGTCTCAGAGAGCTTGTCTCTGGACTTGTTTTAAATGAAAAAAAAACCTCTATTGTCATTAAAGATTTGGGGCACCAAATTTTATATAGTCAAATGAATCCACTCATATATAATGTATCAATCAACTCTGATTTCTGCATAAGCCATTTGGGATTGAATTTGAAAGCATCCTAATAGAAACACCCTTGACATTTCATGTGTGCCTAGCAGCAGGGTCAAGTGTGCACATTTAGAACACGGCTTCTGTACTCACTACTTAAAATACTCTCTAGTGAGTCTTTTTATCCCTAGAGGCCACTCAAAATTTACTTTTTCTTTCCTTTCTCAGAAAATTTGTAGAAGAAAGTAATAACTGCTTCCATATTTTTGTGCTAATATCATAACTGTTTTCCCTGCTAACATTACTGTTAACAGTAATATATTGCTATTAGCATATTCCTCCCATGGAAATATATTATTACTAATAATAACATATCATCAGTAGTAAGGGTGACGTTAGCCACGATAACGAAGATTGGCAGCAGTGTTTATTGTACAGCTGCCGAGTGCCTGTCCATGAGCCACATGTGTTAGCGCCACTCTCGGTACAAACTTTATACCACCTTATGGAGTGGAGGTGCCGTCACTGCCCCGATGGGAGAAGAGAGTTGTAGGGAGACCCCTGATTTGTCACCGTGAACTCTCAGGCCACGGCTGTGGATGCAACTCCTCCCGATTCATTCCACTGTCCCAGTATGGTGACTGTGCTTCTGCTGTGGGCTGGGCTGGGGTCCCATGCCCCTTTCACCGGTGCTCGTATGCAAGACAGAATCAACACAAGGCTGCTAGGAAAGCACAATCAGCAGGCGGAGGCTGAGGCTGCCCGGGTGCCCAGGTTCCTCCCCACACATCACAGAACATCATCGGCAAATCCACTCACTCACAAGCTGGCAAGAAAAGGATGGTATCATGCAGTTATGTAGATCCAGAAGTTTTCCAAAATTTCGAGTTTGGGTTTAGATGGTCTCTCTTGTGTACAGTACAAGTTTCACAGGTAGAAGAGAAGACAGTGGGCATGGCTAGCAGTGAATCCCTGAGACACACATGGATCCTCCCTGCAAGCCAGCTTTTCTGGAAGTGTTTTTACCTTTTGGTAGTTTCTGCTAAGATTCTGGACATGGGCTTTTAGAAAGTAATTCAAGAAACCAGGCAACTTTGGCTCTGAGCAAGCAGAAGCTGGGAATTATAGCCATCCCTTGGCATCTGCAAGGGTGGCTATAATGGATCCTGTGGGTCCAGGATCCCGAGGACATCAAACCCCACAGATGGTCAAGGCCCTTATAAGACATTGTGCGGTGATTGTACCTAGCCTGTGCACATCTGCCGTGTACTTTAACAAGCTAGATGGCTTACTCTGCCCCGCATAGGGCCAGGGTTCTGTAACAGTGTTACACTGTAGTGATTAGGGAAGATGGCAAGAAACATAAGTCTCTACATATTTTATACAGTTACATTTTTAAAAAATATTTTCTCTTTGCAGTTGGTTGGTTGAATTCGAGGATGCGAACCCCAGAGGGCAGGGCCAACTGTGGTGGCAGGCGAGGTCTCCCTTTGGCTAGCACCCTCTTCCCTGCAGCACCTGCAGCTCCTCTCTGGTGAGGTCAATTCAAGGTCACCACCCACGGGAGGGCAAGCAGGTTCTGACACAGTCCAGTGGATGGTACCAAGGAGGCTGGCCGAGAAGTTAATGCCAGACTGTGAGGGACCTAGAGGCGAGTTTGGGATGGAGAAACACCTTGCGTGAGGGAGGCCACCCAGGATGGCGAAGGTGAAGCACTCGTGTGACTTAAGGGTCACGCAAGGGAAGGGCTTGCTCGTGGGGGACTCACAAGCTCGAGGCTGAGTCACAAACCAGCCATGGCTGAAGATGGAGGCAGACAGGGGAAGGTGGGCTCAGCCACTGCCAGGTGGGCCTGCGTCTGTGCAGGAGCCATGTCCTGGACCCGTGGAAGTGCTCAGATGGTCACTGTAGAAAATACCCTGTGGCATGACAATAACTCTCATTTTAGAATCATTAGTGGACTTTCTTTCGAGGAGGTCAGACCTTGTGTCACGCATGTGTGGTGAAGGGACGTTTCCACCTGCAGCAGGAGCCACGCGGAGTGGCTGAGACCGTCACATGTACATTAGGGCAGGGGCAGGAGAAGCAGAGCCCGCCAGCTACGGTCCTGGGAGACACACAACCAGGGGTGGTTTTCCCATTTCTCTATGATCAAACAGATCAAAACTGCACACTATCATGTGACACTTGAAAGACGCATGAAATTCGAACTTCAGTGCCCACACACGGCTTCCTTGGGCTTTGTGGCCTTGACCTGCTCACACACTACGGCTGTCTGGGGCCACAGAGGCAGGGCTCTACTGCTGTGCATAGGCTGTGTGCCCCGCGGGACTGAAAATGGACCCTACCTGTCCCTTCCCAGAGAGTTGTACTCCCTTTGTTGTTCTGAAATAAGAGCCCTACTGTGCACATATGGGAAAAATCAATATAATATCTCATCTGAATTACAAATAAAAGCAAACAGTTTGTGAAAAAATGTACGCATCGGAATACATACATTTTGGGGCAGAAGCAATCATAAGACAACTGAACTCGGACACCTGCACCACCACGCACAGGGGTGTGAGTGGGAGGCCACACGTGCAGATGGACACAGGTGCTTTATCGGAAGCACAGTGTCACAGGGCATCGCTGTTGAGGCTCAAGGAGAGCAGACTGACAGTAGCTGGTGTTTTCAGGAGCATGTGGTCACCAACCAGTGGTGGCTTGCAGGGGAGGAGCTCCCATCTGCTCTCCTCCTATTCTCTCTCTCACCTTGGCTGAACCCAAGCAGAAGCCAATGGGCAAGCAGTTAGTTTAGTGCCAATCAGGAAGGAAAGACCACAGGGGTGTGGTGCCGGGTGGACAGGAATGGACAATGGATCCACAGAGCAGATGGGAATGTACAGGCCGACATCGCAACAAGTACATGACCTCCCCTGAGTTTCCAAGACGGAACTCCAGAGCTGAACCATCTCATCTGGTAGCCACCAGCTCCGAAGACCACTGAAGTTTATACTACTATGGAACCTTCTATTCTTCAGTCATATTCTTTGCATTTCCAGATCTCGGGAACTGTGTGTGGCCATGGCTTCCATATTGGACGGCTCAGGTTAAAGGACAGGGTTTTATTTTGGTCCCATTGATGGTGCCGCCTAGTCTAGACTTACAGCCAATCTCTCCTGTTCAAGCATGCTCCTTGTCCTGTGTTGTTTGGATACGAGGGGGCCCCCAGAGCTCCAGTTAATGCAGGGATGCTCAGAGGGGAGATGATGTGAGAGACGCAGCCTCACCAGGCCATCCTGGATTGAATGCACTGACCGGGTGGTGACTGTGGGCGTGTGGGGCGGGGTGGGAGGAGGCGGGTCACTGGGGGCTGCCCTGGAAGGATCATCTTCTCTGTGGCTTCCCCCCTCTCTCTGCTTCCTGATCCCACCATGAGCTGAGCAGCCTCCCTCTGCTGGGTCCTGCCCCATGATGTTTTGCCTCCCCTGGGCTCAGAGAAATGGAGTCAGTTGTCTATGAACTAAGAACTCTGAAGCCACAGGCCTCAGCTTTTCCCTGTCTAAATTGCTCCCATCCCGTGCTGTGGTCACAGCGATGCGAAGCTGACCAGCACCTCCAGTCAGAAGCAAGTCCTGCTGTGCCGCCCGCCCCCGCCCTGGGCAATACATCCAAGACCTCCCATTCCCCTTCAGCCTGGGCCACCCTTGTCGTCCTTTGTATGTGGACCAGAAAATCAGCCTCCGAACTGATAGTTGCATTTCCACCATGCCGCCCAACATGTTCTCCTCGAGGCCTTCAGAGGGACACCTGTGAACTAGTTCATGAATTGGATCAGGTTTAGACATCTGGACTCAGCGATTCCCCTGCATGTGCTCTGGCTGCTGAGGGTCTGTGTCCCCAGCTCCTGCTGCTCTGCTCTGTCTCCCAGAACTGCCCCCTGGACTCAGCACCGAGCTACAAGGGACCTTCCCCATGGAAAGCACTCCAAGCTGGCCTTGGGCCTCGGCCTCCCCTTTTCGTTCTGCTTGGACAAGTGGATCTTCTCACATCTTCCTAGGCTGGATGCTTGTGGCAAAAGTGTCCCTTCTGCAGTGCCCACCTCATCTGAGGGAGCGGCCTTCTTCATCGCCCCTGCTCTGCTTCTCCAAGCACACACAGGTTCTGCAACCGACTCGCTCAGTTATTTCTCACTTGCTCTGCCACACGCCAAGCCCGGAGGCCAGGCCCAGCACACAGCGGGGGCTCACAGACATTTCCTGGGTGTGCCGCGGCTCTGTAGTGCCCACAAAGTGAGTCACATCACGAGCGTTTGTTCACTGGAAGCAAGTGGCTGTGTTCGGCTGGGCTGTAAGAGCCACACGGCAGACGCAGTAGCAGGAGTCCCATGCACCTGCGGCAGCACTGAGGCCCAGCCACCACTGCTCATTATAAATCACCTCTGGAAAGGAGGCTCATTAGGGAGCTCAAAGGCAGTGAGAGGGCTGGAAAGAGACGGCTCGGTGGCTTTGTGCATAATAAATAATTCATTTGCAGACGATTTCCCTACTTCCATGAGATGTCTCCATTTCTATCTGAGCGCCCGTCTCTACATTTGCATTTTCCAAGGATCTTTCTGCACACTGCACTGATCAGCAGCCCACATCCTCTGCTCTGGCTTGCGAGCGCAGTGTGGTGGACTGGTTATGAGCATGGATGGTGGAGCCCATCCGTCTGGAGCCTAATCCCAGCTCAGGGTCTTAGCTGGGCAGCTTGGATGCACGCCGGTGTCTCTGTCTGTGGGGTGGGACAGGCATGGTACCCATGGCTCTGGGCCATCCTGGAGTTCCAGGAGCTAATGAATGTGAGGAAGATCAGTGAGCCCTGCCCGGTGCCTGGTAAACGTCGAGTACGCTGGAATTACCCAGCGCTGTTTGGGGCAGCGGCGGCCACTCAACAGCACACAAAGGAGAGAGGCGCCTTCGAGAAGAGACTTTTTTCTCAAGGGCTGTCGCAGCATCTTAATTTGCACTTGGTTGAGAACGTATGAAAATGAAGGTGGCAGTATGCTTCCAGCGCGACTGAATTTTCAAAAAGTCTGAGTGAAACAACAGAGGGATCTGGCATATTAATTAGCAGGCTGACACGGGGAAAGGGTGCCCTCAGAAGTCGAACAGAAAGAGCTAAGAAGCAGCTTCTCTGTTAAAAATAAAGAGAATCTTCACCATTAGAGCCAGGAAAGGAAGGCCTCCTGTGATTTGGGGACCTTCCCCATGTCCTGATCTCGGCAGGTGACTGTCACAGCACATACCTGTGCTGACTTCAAACTGCTGGGCCATAAGGATCCAGCCATGAGGATCTCTCCAGAGATCCTCTGGATTCCAGGGAGGAGGACACCATTTGCAGGCATTTTCTAGGAGTCGGCCCTGGGCGGGCACTATGCTTCCTGCAGGGTGTACAGACACCAGGAGGCCAGGGAGGGCCAGCGGTGTGGAAGCAAGAGCTCAAAGCAGTGTGCCCGGTGTGCCTGGCCACTGGCCGGGGCTCTGAGGATGAGGGGAGCTGAGAGATGCAAGGTCGCGCCCCCCGCTTAAAGAGGGAAAAGAGCTCCATTCAGCGCAGCTCAAGATCAACTTCGCTACAAAGTTTATGAGGTTAAGATCATGTGATAAAAGTGAGGGAAAGTTTTGTCTGTTTACAGAGAGGGGCAGTTTCTCCTGGATCATGGATGGAGGAGGACATTGACCAGAGAGATCAAGAAGACGCGGTGAGATAAGAAAGGGGGAAGACATCTCCAGGTGTCACCCAGGAGTTGTTCAAGGAAGGAACGGGGTGTCCAGTATGGTCAGAGCAGGAGGGCCAAATGGACAAGCAGGGCACCCCCTGTGGGTCAGGGCAGGGGAGTCCCCACTCCTGCCAAGGAGAAGACAGGAGCCAGAGGCTGTGCCCACGAGCCCAGCTGCGTCTGGAAGGGGCTTGGGTTTGGATGAAGGTCAAAGGATCAAATGAAATAATGAAAGACAGAGATACATCAAAGGCACACTGTGGCTTTCCTGGCATGCAGGGACAGCTGGCAGGCACCGTGGCTCCCAGTGGCAGGGTCTCAACCCGCAGAGGAACCTGCTGTCTTCCCTGTGTGCAGGAACAGCAGGGCCACCACGGGTCCCATCTGGCCACAAGGACCAAGTAAGGGCACTGGGAGCAGGTGGCCTGGGAGGTAGACCAGGAAGCAGGGGCTGGGAGAGGGACCCGGTCCGCTGGTGCCACGTCTGAGGTGCATGTCACAAAGGGAAACCCAGGGCCCCTCCTCAGCTTGGTGTTTGCCCAGAACCCCGTGGCCTCCTCAGGGGCGTGCGGGGCAGGGGCTGGCAAACACAACTGTCCCCTCTGCCCTTGTAAATACTGTCAAGTCACCTCAGGGTCACAGCTCCCCTCTGTTGACTTTCAAGGGCAAGTCAGAGCGAGTTGGCCTGACCTCACCTCCAGACGGAGCTGAAGTCCCCACCCAGCAGTCACAGCTCAAGATTGGTCCTTAAAGCTGAGGCACCAGAGAAGACGAGCCCTGGTGTGGGGCCCGCTGCGGGGTCCTGGCATCCCAGGCGTCCCGGCTTCCACTTCCTGAGCTGACAGCAACGTCCACGTTAGCACCCCCCAGGGACTCTTCCCGAAAGGAGTGGCGGCATGTTTGCTGGATTGAGAATGGAGAGCACTTAAGAATGAGCTTTAAAGGGCTGGCTGGTGAAGCCTGGGACCTGCTGACGTGCCTGGGAGCCTGGCCAAGCTCCAAACCCGTGCGGCGGCCACGAGCCAGGAACCACCACAAGCCCAAGACCTCTCTCCTCAGTGGCTCTGGCTCCAAGGAGGTCTCCAGCTCACCTGAGAAGGGCAAACTGGGCTACTCAGGCTGTGACCTGGACATGGGGTCACAGATGTGCACAGACAAAGGTCAAAAACACATTTTACCTAGAACAGAGCAAAGGTCGATTCCCCAAATTGGGAAAAATGCAAAAAAGCTCATGAAAATTAATGGCTAGATAAGAGGATGCAAAAGCCCACACGGCCCTGGGCACCAGGCAAGGCTGTGTCTCAGGTCCAAGCTTCCTGGGGGTGGAATCCCATATCCACCAAGAAGGGGAGGCCATGGGCTTTGCCCCAAGTTAGCCTCATGTCCACTGCCCTGCAGAACTGCCCGATGCATCTGCCTTTGGCTTCACTTCCTAAAGGCTGCAGATCTGCTCGCCTATGTGTGACAGGTTCAGATATTTTAGTATCTGGAGATTTTATAAACAAAACAGGCCTGTCTTTCCTCTTGGAAGTAGAGGAGATGAAGGATTTCTGTTATGGAAAAGATCAGTGGATTTGACCACACACACAAAATCAAACAGGTAAAACCCTCTGCAGGTCAAAGGAATACAACTGTGAAATTTAAAAGGTAAACCATAAATTGGTAAGGCTGTGTGTGATATGATAACTAAACAGTTAGTACCACAAATATACAGGAAGGTGTTTCCCATGTCAGAAGAGCTTCAGTTCTATAAGACGGAGACGTCCTAGAGATCAGCCACGTGAACATATCTGAAGGGGGCAACAGCAGCCAGATTGCATCTGAAGCTACCAAACTACATGGAGAAAGGTCAAGACGGCTTCCGCAGCAAGGAAAGCACAGCATGAGGCATCCCAACACCAGACCTTATTATACAATAGAGCTATAGCAACAAAAACAGCATGGTATTGGCACCAAAACGAACACAAAGACCAATGGTACAGAAGAGAAGACAGAGACAAACCCACACAAATACAGTTATCTCATACGAGACGAAGGTGCCATAAACATACATTGAAGAAAACAGCCTCTTCAACAAATGGTGCTGGGAAAACTGAAAAGCCATATATAGCGAAATGCAACTAAACCCCTATTTGTCACTCTGCACAAAACTCAACTCAAAGTGGATCAAGGACCTAGGCATTAGACCAGAGACCTTGCACCTAATAGAGGAAAAAGTAGGCCCAGCTCTCCGTCATGTTGGCTCAGGAATTGAATTCTTCAACAAGACTCCTAAAGCACAAGAAGTAAAATCAAGAACCAGCAAATGGGATTTTATCAAATTAAAAGCTTCTTCACAGCAAAGGAAACAATCAAGAACATGGAGAGAGAGCCTACAGAATGGGAGAAAATCTTTGCCACCTGCACCTCAGTCAAAGCATTAATCTCCAGGATATATAAAGAACTCAAAAAACTTAACACCAAAACAACCACATAATCCAATCAATAAATGGGCTAAGGAACCGAACAGACACTTCACAAAAGAAGAAATACAAATGGTCAACAAATATATATAAAAAAATTCAACATTACTCACAGTTAGAGAAATGCAAATTAAAACTTCACTAAGATTTCATCTCACTCCAGTTAGAGTGGCAGTTATCAAGAATACAAGTAACAATAAAGTTGGTGGGGTTGTAGAGAAAAAGGTTCACTCGTATTGCTGGTGGGACTGCAAACTGGTGCAACCACTCTGGAAGCAGCATGGAGGTCCTTCAGAAAACTTGGAATGGAACCATCATTTGACCCAGCTATCCTGCCCCTTGGCATATACCCAAAGGACTTAAAATTAGCACACTACAGTGACGCAACCACTTCAACGTTTATAGCAGCTCAATTCACAAAAGCTAAGCTATAGAACCAACTTGGGTGCCCTTCAACATATAATGAATAAAGAAAACGTGGCATATATGCACAATGGATGTTGCCAGAGTGAAGCTGTGGCATTTGCAGGTAAACGGATGGAACTGAAGGCTACCATGCCAAGTGAAATAAGCTAACCCCCCACAAAAGAAGCGGAATGCGCTCTCTGATATGGGGATGCTGATGTACCATAGACGGCAGGGAGGGAGGGTGGAGGGTCACCAGATGGGGCAGGGGGAATAGGAAAGGGTGGGAGACGGGAGTGGGAAAGACGGTGGAATGAATCAGACATCACTTTCCTGTGTTCATAGATGGACACACGGCCAGGGTAACGCCACACCACGGACAGCCACGGGAGGGGCGATCGTACTGCGTGTGTGCACGGTACGTCAAAACACGCGCTACTGTCCTGGGTCGCTAAAAAGGGCAAGTTAAAAATTTGAAAAACGAAAGGTCAAGATGGTAAATTAAATACCATGTGGGGTTTTTTTCCACTTTAAAAGATTAATGACAAAGTAATATTAAGAAGTTGAAGTTCCCAGGAGGAAAATAAAACAGGCAGAGAACAAATGTTTAAGGAGGAAATAAAACACGGAACCCGAGAAGGGCAAATGGAGACAACACCGAGATACAATTTTTGCTTAACAAATTCTCTGTTTTAAATTTTAATATTCTGTGTTGGTGAAGTTGCAGGGAAATGGATATCATTATACACAGCAGGTGGGACTGTAAATTAGTTAAACTTTCCAGAAGGCAATTTGGCAACCGTTACAGAAGTATTACAATATTGCTTATCCTTTGATTCATATCTTGGATGAAAATTTATTTCTAAAAGTTTACCTCAAGGAATCAATCAGAGAAGGATGTAAGGGATTCTGTACAAAAAAAATACAAACCACAGTATATTTTGTAGTAGAAAATTCTCTAGCGTTATAAGTTTGTGTGAGGGTGTCGTGGAGCTACCTGGGGAACTTTTTTGAGTTCTTATTTATCTCCTAATTCCTTCCACACCTATTGCCAGTGCATGGGAAAGTCCTAGCATCCCAGTCTGGGGAGTGGCCTGGCCGGTAGGATGGGGACAGAGGTGGTGCACTGAGCTGGAGCCCATGTCCTCCCCTTGTCCTTCAGCCTCTTCCTGGTGCCTCACTGTGAACACGTCTGTCATTAATTCAGAGTCATGGAGAGAAGGACACTATCTCTGGGGTCACTCAGCCATAGATGCTATTCCCTGAGGCCCTGGAGCCATCACATAAGCCTGGGCTGCTCCCAGACAGGAACGCTAGAGCCAAGGAGACTCATGGGCCCCGAGACCCACATTATGAGGTCCCTGAGTGCAGCCAGAGCAGCATGGCTCAGCTCTGCCTGGGGTCCTCTGGTCCCTGAATGTATCCTCCACATGCAGGCAAAGTGACTCCTAAAGACCATCAGCCCCTGTGACTCCTGGCCACCTCTGTGGCTTCCCATTGCTTCAGCTCACCAACCGCTAGGCTCCCCCTCAGCTCCTCACCACAGCCAGGCGAGTCCGCCCTCCTCCTCTGTCTCTAAGGATTCTGGGATTTGTATCTGATTTCTTGCAAATATCCCTCAATGAGCACCAAAGCCACACAATCAAAGTAATGTCATGAGGGTGACCCCCACCACTCTGCCGTGATAAGCCTCTTACCAAGCCCGGGGGGAAGGCCCGGAACATGCCAGTCAGGTCCACTTCTCTCGTCTCTCTGGCAGCCGCACAGCTGCAGACTCACCAGACCAAGTGTGGGAACCCAGTTCACCAGTGCAATTCCAGAAGCAGCAACGCACACCCGCTGCCCCGCACTCCGATGGGCTGGAGCAGGCCCTTCCCCGAAAGAGCTCAACCTCATTGCCAGGAGCTGTTCAGTAACTAAGTGACCCCAATCAGCTGGCATCTATGGGCCCAGGCTGGCGTCCTCGTAAGGACCCTCCAGTTGCTGCTCCATCCTTACCAGCAGCTGTTGTTTCTTTCCACCATTTACACATGAAGAAACTGAGGCCCCCCTGCAGGGCGGCTGCAGGGCCGGGAAGGGAGATCATGATTTGGCTGTTACTCTGCTTTACAAGAAGGAAGCTCGTGGAGGCCAGCAGACAAAGGTGAGCACTGGGCACAGAGATGAGCGCCTCTCGGGGCCTCTGATTCCTCATGGGGAAACGAAGGAGGCTTGCTGCAGACACAGCTCGTCTGTGGGCAAAACCCATGCTCCTCTGGTCTCCTCGCAACAGCATCTAAGTCACGTGCCATGCTCAGGGACAGGAGCCTCAGCCTGCCTCACAACCAGGCGCGGCCTCCTGACAGTCTACACACTGGGCCTGCACAGCTGCACGTGACTGGACTCCTTAAACGATCTGCACCGTATGATACGCAGTTAACAGATCAGCACTAATGTTCATACAAAGGCAGACCCAAATTCAACACCTGGAGTCAAACACGCTTGTTTCTAGAGGTGGGTGACGCGGTAAACATCGTGGTCTGTTCTCCCCCAGCCTGGCTCTTGACACTGACATTCCCACCAAGCCTGGGTCACGGCACGGCGCCTTCCCCGTCCTGGAGCTCTGTACCAACAGCCCAAGGCGGGCACTCTTACCATGGCCAGCGGGATAACTCCAATCAAATCCTTCTGGCTCACGTAGATCTTGGACACTCCCAGGTCAGATGTGATCTCTCCTGGGTATTCAACTTGCCACGTGACCAGCTGTGTGGCGGGCGGGTCACTGGGCTCCTCCACTTCCACGTCGATCTGCATGACTTCGTGGGAGGTGCCGTCCGCACTGGAGAGGAGGAGAGAGCAACCGTGAGGGACTGAGCCTGGCGCCGGCTGCTCTGAGCGCAGCCACCCGCACAGGGCATGAGGAAGGACACACCCTCAACCCTGGGCTTTCCAGGGTTTGCTGGGCTCACACACCATTGCTCTGGGGGCCCAACTCCCGGATTCTGGGAGCTGTGCACCATCCCCAGGCAGGTGCCTTGGGCGATCACGGCCAGCAGCGATTGTACTTCCTAAATGCTTTCCGACCACCTCCACTGCGGAGGACCCCCTTTCCTACTCAGAAACCTCTATGCTACTTATGTTCGATTTTGCAAAGCCAAAGCCAGTTTGGGGTGGGTGTGCAGAACTCTATGGGCATCTGAGGGTGCTGTGGCTTTGTTCTCTAGCTGGTGAAAGAATTGCAGAGGAACAGAAGCAAGGCATGGGTAAGAGCTTGGGACCAGGGATCCAGGCTGATGAGCATGGAGACAGGGCCAGATGCTACCTGGACACAGGTGTAATTATGACAAGCACTAATTTTTAGACAGCTTGGATTCCTATAGGCATGCATCTAGAAAGGAAAAAATTTAGATTACTAGGATTATATTAACAACTCTTTATGTTAGTTTAATTAATTGGCTACCTCTTTTATCTCTGTATAGTCTGCTTTTTATATAATGTCTGCTATTCTATGTCACAGGTTAAAAAAAAAGTAGTATCCTGCCAGCCACTCCCAGAGGAGGAAATGAAGACCTGTGGGTGGGAATTCACAGGGGCTGAGAGGTGCTAAGCCTCGGTGGCCAAGGCACCTTCTGTCTATCAAATCCACCATGAAGACTCAAGTTTACTGTTTGCAAAAGGGTCACTCGGGAGTCTTAGCTGCACCGTCTTCTAGGTGACAGAGCTATTGAAACCTCTTATCACTCCATCCGACTGCACAGATTTCTCAGCATGGAGCTCAGGAATATGGAGGGGTCTTCTCAGGAGTTTCCTTCCTTCTCAGCGTAAGGGAAGAGGTGGGGTACTGCAGGTGGAGGGGGCAGTAATGAAAGGAGATGGGGGGTAATGGGGAGAGAGGGATGAGCAGGAGGAAGAGAGGGGGAGAGAAAGGACAGCGGAAGACGAGAGAGGGGCTCCGCAGCAGGAATCAACCTGCTCAAGCGGCATCTCCCACAGGGACAGGATCTGCCAATGACGGGGACAAGGGCACCTGCTATGGAATCTCACGGGCTCACCCTCCTGTGGCTCCTGGGGGAGGGAAGTTTGTTTCTGGGCTGCAGAAGCTGTAGGGGACCTGGGGCCCATGGATAAATCTGCATATGGATAATCCCATTTTATTTTCTTTTACTTCTTTAACATGAATGTTGTGTGTGTCCCCAGCAGCTAACACGCTCTGGAACACGAACAGATAGGAAAGGGGTTTTAGTGAAGCGAATTAGCCTCCTTCCCCTACATTGGCTCATTACTGTGGCCTTGGCTGGGCATTGGACTCCAGATCAGTTCATCCCACACGTCTGCCGCTCTAATTCCTTCAGTCCCCTCCGGTCACTCCTGGCCCTGGTACTCATGTTTCCATTCTCTTTCTCTGTCTACTGCCTTTCTTTTTGGTTGAAGATTCCACTTGTAAGTGGGATTGTGCACTATTTTCTTTCTCTAATAGGCTCGTTTCACTTAGCACATGTCATCCACATGTGGCAAAGGGCAGCTACCTTTGTATTGGCTGAATAATATTCCATGGTGTGCACACGCACACACACACACACCTTGCTTTTCATAAGCCACATGTTGCTGTCTTGTTGGAGCCCCAAGTGGACTTCCTATCCACAACTAGAAGAAATGTGGGACCAAGATGCTGGAGAATGCCTCTGTATCTCTATATTTATAAGAATTTTGAGATAGTTTTCCCATGGAGGAAATGGGGTAATCCCCATGAGGGCTGTGCTGGGCTGCACCTCACCATTTCAGCCACAGGAGAGGAGCATTTGTAGGGCTGAATGAGTGAAAGTTGTGCCAAGGGTTAGGGCCTTCCCACAGCCTCCCCGTCTGTGAGCCCACGGCCCAACCTGTGCACCTCCATCCATGTTCACACCTATTGCCTTCCAGGTGCCCTTGTCTCAAACACCATGGAACATCCTTGCCCCTGTGGGCACACAGGGCCTTCTTAACCCCACACCCATCCTTTGCCTATGGAGCTCACACACCCATTCACCTTTCCACCCTGCAAGCCCCGTCCAGGACTCCACCACCACCTGTGAGCTAAACAGCGCTGTTTACTTCACCTCACGCTCCTCCTCCTGTAGTCTGATGTGGAAGGTCCATGCCTTCAGATCCCCTTCTCCCTTAGATCTCTCTGCTGACCCAGGTGCACAAGCAGCCAGGTCTCCTTTGAGCTGAGCATCCTCTCTCTGATGTGGAGACCAAGCTTGGGAATTAACCTGGGAACCAGTGCAAACTTCAGCAAGGCTGTGTACCTTAACTTGGGGCAAAAGTTTGCAAGTGTTTGTCTTCTCTTGAAGGCCCGTCAGCCTGTGTGGGCTTCCTGGTGGTTCTGCTGCTCTGGGGCAGCTCATGAACCGGGCTCCTGACAGTTTCCTTTACATGTTCTGCACACGCTGATCCAGCTTGGAATAGCTCATCGTGTGTATCTGGCAAATCAGTGGAAATTTGAATACCCTTTTGTAAATAAATGGCACTTGAGAGCTTCCAGACACTTTGCATATTTGGCAGTAGTTATCACTCTGTCATGTGTGACTGAGGGGAAGGACCGGTATTCTGCAGTAGTGCGTCTGTGTCCTGAGAGGCGTGGTCAGGTTGTCTTTGAATCTGTGCTCACCGTGGAGTACGGTTACCGGTTTTTATCAGAAGGCCATCTACAGATCAATATGGTAGGCTAAGTGGAAGCTTAGGATGTGCCTGATCAGCACCGGGACTGTCCACCTGGCCCCTGCCTTAGGAGTGCCTGGAGGGACCTCAAAAGGAAACCAGTGACCAGCCACCACCCCTGCAGAGCTCTGGTTGTTCCTGGGTGAAGCCAGGTGTCACGTTCTTCCCTCTGCCTTCTGTCTGCTCTCTCTTCCTCTGTCTTTCTGACTTTATTATTTGGAGCTTCTAACACACAACTAGAATCGCGAACCACTTGGGCAGAGGCTTATGACGGTCTGTGTTGATAGCTGTGCCCTGGGATGTATTCTGCACGTATTGACTCTGGAAAGAATGCACCAAGTGAGTGGGTCAGCAAGACACGACAGGTCCAACTGCCAAGACACAGGCACACAAGGGAGAAGAAAGTTCCTGCATGGAAGATGCCCACAAGTGAGTCAGGAGGAATGCGGCACCAGTCAAGGGACACGGGGGCAAACCAGGACCGCTCAGACATCACTTCTCCAGGCACAGCCCACCCTTCCAGCTCCCTCCTTTTCTCTCCCATAGGTGAGTCCAATAGCCTGCACATGAGGCACAGTGGTGCCATCGGGAGGCTGAGGCAGGAGGATTGAAAGGTTGAGGCCAGCCTGGACAACTTAGTAAGACCCTGTCTCAGAATAAAACAAAAAGGCTGCGGGTGTAGCTCAGTGGTAGAGTGCCCTGGGATTCAGTCCCAGTGTAGCAAGACAAAATAGAAAGAAAAAAAAAATCCTGCAACAGGGTAGGGTCCGGGTACTCAGCCCAGAGGGCAGCATTACTGTGGACGCTGGCGGGTTTGCACGGAGGGCAGCGTGCATTCACCCGAAACAGCTCGGGCGCAGTCAGATGTGTGCACCCAAAAGCACCCAGACGTGGAACGTGCCTGTAGCTTCTGCTCCTCACACTGGTAGGGTCACTCCTAGTGACGGGGTTTTAAGGCTAAGATCCACCGCCCTCTGTCTTGCTGCAGGCTTTCACTACATGGAGGACAGCCAAGAAGGGAGTGGCTGGGGTGCCTCACACCCACCTCAGAGGCCTCACCCCACGTGTGGACGTGGAGGAATCTGCTAGAAGCTAGTCTTCCTGCACAGGACGATGAACACCTCAGCGTGGGTAGCTCTTCTCATGTCTCAACAACCGTCCCTGACGTAGGCCCCTCTGGACATTGGAGTAAAGACCCAAGCCTGTTCACTAGAAAGGGCTGCATTTAAGAGACAAAGTCGAACATGCTGGCCGGAGGGACACAGCCCCTTCAGCACACAGAGCTATGGGTCTGTGCAGGTGTAGACAGGGACCATCGTCCCCAGGGCTCCAGCTCAGAGCTCAAGGACACAGGCAAACTGCAGGTTTCCCAGGGTGCCCCTGCAGATCGCAAGGCCAGAGGAGGACACCTCTCCTCAAATCACACCTTAGGATTCTCCTGCCTCTACTTTTGAAGGGATGCGACAATTAGCTTTTACTGTGTGTTCCCTCACGTGCCATGTGGTTTAAAGATCTTTGTTCCACAGGTTAGCTATTGTGAATTGAGAGGATAAAGAAACTGTGGTGTATACGCACAATGGAATATTACGCAGCATTAAAAGAGAATAAAGTTATGGCATTTGCAGGTGAATGGCTGGAGAATACCATGCTACGCAAAGCAAGCCAATCCCAAAAAACCAAAGGCCAAATGTTCTGATAAATGGATGCTGATCCATAATGTGGGGGGCATGGGAAGAATGGAGGGACTTTAGTCCAAGGGGAGGGAAAGAGGGGATGGGACATGGGGGCAGGAAAGATGCTGGAATGTGATGGAGACCAATGCCCTAGGTTCATGTATGACTGCACATATGGTGAGACTCTATGTTGTGTACAACCAGAGAAGTGAAAAGTTGTGTTCCATTTGTGTACAATGAATCAAAATGCAGTCTGCTGTCATGTAAACCTAATTAGAACAAATTAATTTAAAAACAAAGAAAGTTAAAGGCAAGCCTAAGCAACTTAGCAAGACCTTGACTTAAAATGAAAAGGTCTGGGAATTTATCTCAGTGATAGTGCACCCCTGGGCTCAATCCCAGCAACCTCCCTCCTCCAAAAAAATTGTGTAATTGTGTCATTTTGATCATTTTTGTGCTGATAATAAGTACAATGGTAACTAAATAAAATGTAATAAAGAATCATATTTAAAAAAAGATCTCTTTGTGTCTTATCTCATGTGATCTTCTGAGTATTCCAATGCACAGGATAATATTATGATTCTACATTTACAGATGAGAAGCTTAAGCTCCAAGAAGACCAGTGTTTGTCCATTCTCCAGCCAGCAAGTGAGGGGCCCGGTGCTCTCACTGCAGAACGCCCCCTCCCGGTCCCTGTGCTATCCTCCCACCCTCTCTCCAGTGCTCATGAACACAAAGACCCCTGAGGACCACTTCCACCTCCCCTAGGAACACAGGTCCATGCCTTCTATGGGGCTTGCTGGAGACCCAGAAACTGAATCTGAATGCATCAAAACAACTCAGCACAAGCAAAGTGGGGACGTTTTTGTAACAAGACACTTTGAAATTAACTTTGCCTTTAGTGTCTTCTGCCAGCTCGTCAAGTCCTATGATGTTTCTGTAAATCAAAGTGGAAACGTGGAAATCAGCGCATTAGATATGAAAGCCTAACCATTCATTTGGAAAGATCAAAACCATGTCGCCATCGACCTGCGTGTGGGGAACTGTTTACAGCCGAGCGTTCCAGATGCCAGTCAGCGCATCTCAAAGCTACCTGTGTTTTCTTACAGATTAGAAAACCAGAATATGATCATAGGTCCTTAAAAAGCACGCGGAGGATCAGACTTCACTCTGCTGCCGCCCCCATGGGCGACAGGCTCCGTGTGCCTGTGAGCGCTGTGGGTAGCGTGCAGGGTGGGTGGGGGAAGTGTGATTCCAGTTCCCACCCAGGTTTCTCCAGATGGTACCCTCAAGCAGAAATTGGTAAAATCTCTGGAAACAAAAATAAAGTCAGAGAGATAATCTAGGCCGGGAATGACCCTTCCTTTAGAAAATAATCTAAAATGGGCTCAAATAATCCAGGGCACTTTCTGAAGGTGGTCAGAGTGAGAGACCTCCATTGTTAGCATGAATATTCCCACAGACAGTGTTGGGTGGACCCAAGTCTCCAGTCCCTTCTGCCACCCCACGCACACCAACCCTGCCCTCTGAGTTCTGCCTCAGACACGTGCAGCTGTCCTCCTGGGGCTCCTTCTGAGACTTCTGAGCTGCCTTGTCCACAGGCGCACAGAGGCAGAACTGCTGGAGACCTTGTGTCCCTGAGGGACCCCTGAAGCAGAGTCCACTGCTGCAGTGTCTGAGAGCCTAGGCTCCTGTCCTCTAGTGGGGTGGAGGTCCAGGGCCCTGCTTGTTGAGACAGTATCACTGGGCCCTCCCTCCAGACCCTGCCCCTGCTGTCCCGGGGAGCGTGCCCTTCACACCTGTATGCCTTGCACACAAGTCTTTGTCCTGGCGTGTGCTTGTAAGGGGACTGTACAATAAGGATGGTGCCCCAGACAGGTCAAAAATGCTGTGTAAAAGATTCTGGGCACAAGAGGGACGGTGAGAGAGAAGACATGGAGAGGTGGCTGGTCCTGGAGCCGAGCCACACGGGCTCCGCCTTAGAAGACTCTCCATGTCTGTCCCTGTGGTATTAATTGCAATGGCCATTTGGAAATTTGCATCAGACACAGGCTCTGGCTACCTGACGTCTCCCACAGGGTAGAGCTGCTGTCCTCCCCCACCCGCCTTCACATCTCATTTTCAAGATTAAAATGAGGATATTACTCAAACAAATTGTTTCTTCTTGGACATTATCACACTATTAAAGTTTTCCATTACTGACATATTTTTTCTAACTTTTTCATTAGCATTTTCAGTATAAAACCTTTTATTACAGAGTAAAATATGCATGACTCCTTTAATGTATGTACTTTATAATGAGATTTTTGTCACCATGAATTTGTCTTTTCATGTATTCTCTGGTGACCAGAGTCATTCTAGGAAAGGAAAATGGGGAAGTGGGAGCCATGCTGCTCTGTGTTTCTTCCTCTTCCACCTGAGCTTCTCCCAATACTGGCTCCAATCAAGCAAGCAAGCAAGCAAGCAGCGATCCACATGGTGATTTGCCACTCTTGCTACGTGCTGGGGTCTGCTCTGGGCAATGGAGGTTTAGAGTTCAGGCTAGCTATGGAGGACCATATTTGCTGGTGGCCCGGGTGGCCCTGCTCTGTCCCGCCCAGCTTCACGTGCAGCAGCACCCCTTAGCTAGCCTAATAAGGGCCAAGGCAGGAGCATTTACACCATGGAAAGTGGAAAGTGGCTTAATCAGGGGATTCCTTGAACTCCAGAGAGTTCCCTACAGATCACCACCTTTCTGGAACACACAGGCAGTGGCGGGGACAGGGCACGTGAGCAGGCATGCTCACAAGAGGAAGTCAGCAACCATGAACAGCAGTCTGTGGTTAGGCCAGTGCCTGCTCCAGAGGACCGAGTGTCACCAGGGAGGTCAAGGACCGTTTCCCCAGAGAAGCCAGTATCCCAGGAGAGAAGGTGGGGTACAGAGTGGGGAGCAGAGTGTCTGGCAGGCAGGGGACCTGCCAAGTGCTGCCAGGTACTGTGTGGAAGGGAGACCAGGAGGACCCGCAAACACTGAAGCCCCTGGACCTGTGGAGTACGCAGAGTACCGGGCACCGAGGTGTGAGCCGCGGCCGAGTGGTGGGCAGGGAAAGCTCACACGTTGCTTCAAAGCACACCAAGCGGCAACCTACAGCTGCTGGATCTGAGTGCGGCTTGTGGATGCACCGTTTTCTAAGCTGAAATGGGCTTTATATTTTTAATTGTTTTAAAAAAGCATTATGCAGCAGAGAAAGTCCACAGTAGACAAAGCCTAACATATTACTATTGCACCTCGCAGGAACAGTTGGCCATTTCCTGGCCTCTATCATAAGAGAAATGGGAAATTACTAAACCTTTGCACATAATCAAATGGCACTTACTTCGGTGTGTAAATATTTCACTGGAAGACATTACAAGGTAGGCAAATACTTCTTCCCCCTGATAATGAGCAGGCTTGGATTTGAGAGTTGACCTGAAACTATTCCGGGTAAGAAGAGGAGGGAAATAAATGAGAAGGCAGAAGTTTGCATGGGCAGGTGCTGGCGTAAGAACTGCCATCGGGGCGAGGCAGGCGCGTACACAGGATCGAAAGAGCACAAATGGTCTTAATTGAAGGAGCAACCACAGGCCACACCAAAGGCGTTCGTCAGATGAGCTGCGGGTCCTCCACAGATCCCTGCACGACCCTGAACGCCACACAGAGCAGGGGGGACTCTTCTCATGTGGAACCAGTCCCTGTACCACAGAGCCTCTGTCCCAAGCCCCACTTCCACGACAACCCGGCCACGTCCAACACCTTTAGGAGCTGCAGCAGCATCAAGGCTGGGACCTCTGGGTGGCCTCACTGCCCAGGCTTTCTCTGGACAGGACAGTTACTTCTTAGAGCTGGTACTTCCTTTTCCATCTTGCAGCTGCTCTTTCCACTTTTTTGCACTGAGATCCTCTACGTAACTGCCCAAGTGGGGGTTCCCCTGGGACGGAAGGAGAAGAGGGACAGCAGAGGGCGGGGGTCTCCCTGAGGCTCAGCTGCAATCTTTTTTATATATACTTTTTAAAAATGGGTGCAAATTATTTATAAAGAATGGGGGTTTCATGGAGGCATTATTTGTATATACATGAAAATGTGATTTGATCAATATTGAATGCATACGTGATGGGGAGGAGGCCAGCAGGCACAGACCGTCTGCTGTCTCCACAGTGTGAAGTGGGACAGGAGCCACGCGACCTCACCACCTTCCATCTGACCAGAGCATGGTGAGTGGGTTTGCACTGGGTTGGTGACGGAGGGCTCTCCTGGTCAGGCCGTGGAGGGCCGAGGCTCAGGAGAGACTGCCATTGCAAAGCTATTCCATAAAGGGATGAGATGAGGTTTCCCCTCGACCATGGAGACGTCTCCATTTTCTTGGCCCAGCAACCCAGGCCCCTGCCCTGGCTGCCTCCAGCTGTGCAGCGGTGTCTCTTTCCTTCCATGTCCTGTTGTCAAAAATGGCTCGTGGAGCCTATGCTACAGCACGCGGTGCCTCCCTGGACAGCCCACAGGCAGGGTCTGATTGGTAGGTCCTAGACTATAAGGTGAGGCCCTCTCTCCGTCCACGAGTGGAAGAGCCTAGTCCACAGACTCGGGTGCGGTTCCCTGTGCTCAGAGCATCCTGGGGTGCAGCAGGCCACCTCCACCTGCAGAAGTGCGCTGAGGCTCTCCACACTGAAATGGGAGTCCTCCAAATGGCTTTGGGCAAAGGATTGCGGTATGAAAACATAACTACGCTTGCAGTGTGAAGAGTGGCCCCAAGGCAAGCCAGGCAGGACATGGGCAACCGGGGAGGAGAGTGAAGGAGACACAGCTGCAGGGAGACACGTGAGCCCAGACAGCGTGGGAACAAGCAGGGCTGCCGTGCTCCTGCCCAGAGAGCACCGCCATGGGCGGCTGCCCACTGCCCAGTTGGAACAGAAGAAATCCCTCGCAGACATGCTCCCTGTGCCTGGTGACCACAGAGCTGCTGGCACACGCAGACCAGCTTCTTCTGCACGAGAAAGGGTGAACAGAAACGCTAGAGGCCAGGAAGGAACTTGTGCAGGTCCAGGTGCTCCTGGCATCTAAGCACCTCTCAGGAAATGTGCCGCCATGAACTTTGACCCCATTGGCTGTCTCTCCCCACTGGGCATGAGCACCCTGCCTGTCCATCATCAATGTCCCCGGGTATTGATTGCAGTGTGTCTGCACACCACGTCACAGCCACAAAGCAGCCCTGTACGGACCCACTGCAAGGGACATCTGCAGTGTTTTAAAGATCTCATACTTACTGGAGTTAGACCCGGGAGAAACCCGCTGTTACTTGACTCACACATAAAACAATGGACAGGCAAGTTTAGGGCACACTCCTGCTTGAGGAGAATCAGCCCTGGGGGTGAGGAGTGAGACTCTGAGGAACCCGCCAAGCATTGGCAGCAGGAGGCAGCCTCTGGGGGAAGCTGATGAGGACACAGCCTCCTCTCTCAAAACCCACAGACAGAAGGTGCACCTTCTTACTTCTGAGAGATGCCTCTCCCGCCCACCTGCGTTGGTTGAGTCTCTAAGAAGCAGCCACAGTTCTGATCAGAACTTGGAGGAATTTTAGACAAAACAACCTCGTCATCTTCTTGGTTTTAAGCTTCATTTTTCAAAAGGCAAGTTCTCAGTCCAACCTCACTCATTCCATATTTATTATGACAGCTCCCCCGTGTCCACCTTGAGGGACCATCTCTACAGGGCACCTGCTGTCCTCCGCTGGGGGCTCCCCAGGTGTAGC